>LPNX010151657.1:373283-409888 GCA_001517045.1 Pseudotsuga menziesii | reverse complement strand
AAAAAGTAGTTTTTTCTTTTCTTCCTCCAAAATGAATAAATATTATTTTATTATTTTAACTATTATTTTATTAATTTTCCTTAGGAGGCCCATTTTGAGTTTAAATTTCCTCTAATGATTCCATGAAAGAAAACAGAACAAATTGCATGTATTTTAGATAAAAAGACCATTTACACTCGGTAAGGACATTATAACCGATATCTAGTAGAGTGGGAAGCTTTCAACCCAACCGAAATCACATGGATTATAAACCGAGAATTGGAGAACTTGGATCATGTTCAATGGTAGCAGTTTGAAGACAACAACTTGCAAGAGTTGTGTTCTTTTTAACAAGAGAAGAATGATGCAATTTGAAGTCAACAACTTCTTAGGGCCATAAATTTTGACTTGTGTATCTTTCTTTTATTAAATTTTAGGTGGATTTTTTTATTTCAGATTTCACAGTCGTGCCATTTTAATATTTAAGATCGGATTTCATTTCGACATTTTTCTGGGCCCAAATTCCTTCATTTAAGGCCTCAAATTTGGGTTTTAGTTATTTTCAGGATTTTTTTAAATGTAATTTTTAATTATCTTTCAGTGGTGCACGTAAATATGAAAATCAATTTGAGATTTAGTGTCCCTCTATTTATCTTTCGTTTTGGTCCAAGTTTTGGATCATTTTGCATAATTTTGTGAACTTACTAAAAATAGCAAGTTTCTAAAAATAACAACTTTTTTCAAAATTGTAATTTTCAGTAGATATAAGGAATTTTCAGTTCATTGTAATAGTCAAAGTGGACGAAGGAATAATAGATTGATTCTCCATTCTCATATTCGGTGTTATTTTGTATCTTGATAATGAATTCAATTTTATTCGGTTATATCAAAATTGTATAGGTTGTTGATTGATATTATAGTTCAAGATTCTATTGGTCTAATATTATGTAATTTTAAAATCTCAGTTCGATATTTGTTAATATTTTTATGCTAAGGAAAGTGACCAAAGTTGTAATTTATATATCTCAAAAGTTGCAAGTATGACAACCAATTGAATTGGCATGAAAGTTTGCATTAGTTAGAAAGAGAAACTGATAATTGTTAAAAAAAAAATTAATGATGAGATCATGGTTTATTTATAAACTTGGAATATTATGTTAATTCTAAAGATTTTTTTAAGTAAATGAATCATAAATTTATTTATAGATATAAAGATATATTCACATGTGTGAAACATTCATTAGTACAAACGGACATGAGTTAGAGTGAAAAACATGAAAGGACGTTAAAATTATAATGCCCTTTGGATAAGATATTCTAAATGTTTATTGAGATTATTGGTCATTGGAATGCGTAAATTAAGTAATGTTTATGACTTTAGAATGTGTAGAAAGATCTTCTCCACATTATAATTACCTTTGGATAAGGGGTCTAATTCGCTTGTTACGTGAGGTTTCCAGAATGGTGGAGCATATTTTGCAGGCTCTCTCCATGAGTTGTTTGGCCCTTTCGGCTTTGGTTTATGAGGTCGCTGCAAATGGGTTTTTTTATCCCGCATCCCTCTTTCCATTTTTTCCTGGTTTTTAGGTTCTTTCCTGTTTCTTTTCCTTGCTACTGTCGTTTGCTGTTGTTTTTTGTATTCGGACGGGATTGTTATGTTGGTGTCTCCCTCTTGGAGAGGAGCCATTTCCTTCTGTTCATTTGTCTGGCTTGTTGCTCTCCCTTGTGTTCTCTGTTCTGGGTTTTGGCAGTTGTTACATTTTGGATTCAAGGGCTTTTAAAGGGAACTTCGGTTCTCTTCTGGCTCAATCTTCTGAGTATCTCCTGGATTTTACCGACAACTGGAGTCCATCCTCTTCTCAGAGGACTAGTACCAACTAGTTTTTAAAATAAGTGGGAATTTGTCTTTTATCAGTCGGTATTTGGTTTCATTTGTGAGGTTTTCAGGTCTTGTTGATTCACGCAGGTTATAGGACTGGAGGGTTCTTGGCAAGTTCAGGGGTTTCTTCCTTTATCGTCCTCGTCTACCACCTTTGTGTTTCCAACGTTTTGGGGACGATTCTTGTTATTATTCGTTAGACTGATTCTTATTATTTCCGGCTTTTTCGGGTTCTGTCTGTTCTCGAACGTCGTGAATCACCTCTTGGAGAGGACACTTCCCTTAGGGTTTGGTTGGGTCCATCCTCGAGTTTTTTTCTATTGTTGACTTTGGTTTGGGTCTTGTTTAATCGTACATTTGGGGTTTCTGGTCTGTTTTGACTCCCTCAACCTAGGGTTCTCTGTAGATCTAGGGTTTGTTAAACTAGGGTTTTGTACCCTCTTGGGTTTTTCGGCTCTAGTTGACTTGCGAGTTCTGGCTTGTTGTCAGCCCGTTCTTCTAGGTCCCCCATGTTAGAGATCCATGATGGGTCTTCCATTCCTCTGTCGGATTCATGTGCTGCTCGCTTTCGTCGTCGCCGGAAGGCTAAAGCCCATAAGACACTTGATGGGAAGCTTCAATATGTTGTCGGTCACGATGTTTACATGGACAGGGTCAAGGCTTTGTGTTCTCGTGCACTCATTGGTAGACTCGAATATTGCTCTATGGATAAGAAGGCCTTGTTCTCCTGGGCCTCTGAACATTGGAAGCCATTCCTTTCATATGTTCCTATGATTAGCTTGTTGGCTCAGGGTTGGATTGTCTTTGTATTTTTGGAAGATTCCCATGCTTCGTCTGTTCTCAACCGGATTTGGCGCATTGGGGAGGGGTCACTGGTCTTGGACCATTGGCATGTACACTTAGACCCTCTTCGTGAAAGGGTGAAGAAACGTCACCTATGGGTTTTTCTTCCGGGTCTTCCATTTCCTCTCTGGAACCGCTCTCTTCTGGAAGGTATTGGTAATACCATTGGTCGCTTTGTGGCTGTGGAAGAGGATTTCATGAACACCTATGACAAAAGGATGGCGAGGATCCTAGTGGAAATGGATATCACGAAGGGGCTGTCGGCTAATGTCGAGATTCTTTGTATTGAGCGTCTGTTCTCCCAATCACTTGATTATCTTAGCATTCCATTCAAATGCAGTCGATGCCAGGAAACAGGACATCTTCGTCGAGATTGTCCTATCTTTCTTCTGGGTTCTATTTCTTCGAGATCACAACAGCGACCTAAGGTATATGCGACACCTCCTCTTGTTTCGAAGGTTACTTTGACGAGCTTCCCTGCTACTGATACTGCTCTCGAGCCAGGTACTCTTCATAATGCTTGTTCTCTTTTTGAAGATGCCTCTGATTGTGATCTCGCCTTATTGGACTCGATGGATGGTTGTCTTTCTCACCCATTAACTCTTGAGTCTCCAGACCACTCTATGCTCGGCCCCTCATCCATTTCTTGTAAAGTTGTGTCAAATCCTGTGGATTTGATCTCGCCCTCCATGCACCCTCCTCCATGTATTCCTCCCACGGATACCAAAGGATCTCTTTTGTCTACTCCTTCCTCCTGCTTGCCTTTCGACCCCCTTCTTCCGAATGTGGAGGTCTCTCCTCCATCCATTTTTTTGGACTTGCATTTTCCCCCTCTTATCCGCTCAGACCCCACTATTTTCACAATGCCTTTTCGCAGCCCTGTCTCCTCGCCTTCCTTTGCGGACGCCTCACTTCAAAATTCCCTGAACATTTTCTCTGATAAGACCCTCTCTCCCCCTTGGTCTTACATTTAGAATCCATCCAATTCGAAAATGTTACTATCAGAAAGAAAAAAAAATCCTCTGGAGTTTACGGCGCCTATTCCTGCCCCATATACTCCTGTATCCACTAGGCTTAAAAATGCGGCTCGCCAGCATTCCTCTTCTCCTCTTAGGGTTCTTAGAGCTTCGTCCCCACAACAAAGTGGTTCTTAATGCACATTCTTTCTCTAAATGTTCGTGGCTTGGGGGGATTAGCCAAACAAAAAAGCCTTCTACACCTGTTCTCCTCTCTTTCGCCTGATGTTGTTCTCTTACAAGAAACTATGACCAGTACTTTTCTTGCCCTACTTGCTTTTTCTAAGCTATGTCTCGGTTGGGAATTTTGCACGATCAGCTCCTATGGTCTTTCGGGGGGCATTCTCTCTGGTTGGAACCCGAAACTCATTAAGTGTAAAGCCTACCACACTGTGGTGGGCATTTTTCTCAAGGCACATATCCGAGGGTCAACCCTTCCCCTTTCCATCCTAAACTATTATGGACCCTACCTTCATAGAGAATTTTTTTGGAATTCAGTGGCTAGAGGTGGTTTGCTTACCTTACCAAACCTGATCCTTGCGGGTGATCTGAATCTCACATTGAATGCATCTGAGATTTGGGGCTCTAAGGCACAAATTGACCTTCTGGGGCCCATTTTTACTAAACTCTTCTCGGATCATTAGCTGGTGGATGTGGCCCCCTCGTGTGCAGGGCCTACTTGGCGGAATGGTAGGATACGGGATGAGGGCATATCCAAAAGACTTGATCGATTTCTGCTTTCTGATAACCTTGTTAGCCTCCTTGCCAAATTTCATGTTTGGGCTCATAGATTTGGGGTTTCTGACCATTTTCCTGTTCTATTTGAATGGTTGGATCATCCGGTCTCTTGTTCTTTCCCTTTCAAATTCAATCACTCTTGTTTGGATAATGACGATTTCGTTCAAATGATTAGATCTAAATAGCCTCTTATTTCCTCTAATGTCTCAGAGGATGATATGGAAGACCTTTCTGTTAAATTGTGTCTCCTTAAAGGTAAAGTCAAATCCTGGACTAAACTGAAATCCATATAGCTAAAGGATAAATCTGCTCTTGTGGAGGATGAAATAAACTCTATTCTAGATTCCTCGACAACAGCTTATATGAGTGCTAGTGAGCAGTCCAGACTGGCAGTTCTTAGACTTGAGCTTAAAAAATGGGTGGACCATGAATTACTTTTGGCTAGACTACAAAGAAGAGTTTCATGGGCTCTTCAAGGTGATGCAAATACTAAATTCTTCCATGCTGTGGCATCTACAAGAAAAAACCTTAATGCCATCTGGGGTCTTGAAGATGAGGCTGGAAACTTAGTCATTGATGATCAGGGACTCAAGACTATGGGGATGCGGTATTTTAAGAACATTTTTGCTGATGATCATTTGACCAATATTGTGGCCCAGCTTAAGGTTATTCGGTTATTTCCCTCTTTCATCAGCCCTGAAGAGAGGGAGTCATTCTCTTGTCAAGTTTCTCTGACTGAAGTGGAGACTGCACTCAAATCTTTCAAAAAGGATAAATCTCTGGGTCCTGATGGATGGCCTATTGAATTTTATTTGGATTTCTTCAATTTGTTGGGGCCTGAACTTGTAAAGATGGTAGAAACATCCAGGAAGGATGGTCGGGTGGTGCCTTCCTTGAACTCCACCTTTATAGCGCTTATCCCCAAGAAAGAAATGCCCGTCACTTTTGCTGATTTCCATCCCATTTCCCTCTGCAATCTGGTCTATAAGTTGATATCTAAGGTCACTGCTTTGAGACTTAAGCCCTTTCTGGACAAATCCATCTCACCCCAGCAATTTGGTTTTTTGAAGAATTTTCAAATCACTAAACCTTTGGCCATTACGCAGGAAGTCCTCCACACCGTTAAAACCAAAAATAGGTGTGCCCTCATATTAAAACTGGACCTGACTAAGGCATTTAACAGGGTTAATTGGACTTTCTTCAGACTTATTCTTCTGCAAATTGGGGTCCCATTGGTTGGTGTGAATTGGATTCTAGGTTGTATTTCATCTGTGAATTTTTCCCTCCTTGTTAATGGCTCCCCCTCTGGGTTTTTTACTGCTTCTTGTGGCATTAGGTAGGGATGTCCATTGTCTCCTCTGCTGTTCATTCTGGTCATCGAAGGGCTTAGTTTACTGATTGAGGATGCCAAATCAAATGGTAGTATCAGGGGTATCAAGATTTTGTCTCAGCTTTCCCTCACACATCTACTCTTTGTAGATGATGTGATCATGTTTGGTATCGGTACATTTGAGGAATGGATGGCCTTTAAAGTTATACTGGACATTTTTTGTGAGGCATCCGGCATGCAAATTAATTTGGAAAAATCATGCTTCCTTCATAATGATTTGGATGTTGATCTTCTACGTAGGATCACTAGGTTCCTTCCCTATCGATTTGAGCATATAAATAAAGGATTTAAGTACCTGGGCTATTTTATTAAGCCATTGGGGTATTTGGTTAAGGACTTGCATCGGATCCTTGCTAAATTTGAAAATCGCATGCATCACTAGACCAATTAGCTCTTATCTCTTGGAGGTCGACTTGTTCTTATTAAATCGGTGCTATCCAGCCTCCCTGTCTACTAGATGGCATTGGTTTCGATCCCTTAGTCCATTCTTGACAAACTCAGGTGCATGATCTTCTCATTTCTGTTGGGTTCATCCTCAAAGAAAGAGAAATTTCATCTTGTCGACTGGCAAATTTTAGCGAGCCCAACTTCCCTGGGTGGATGGGGTATTAAGCAGCTATTATGGTTCGGTCTCTCCTTGAGGCTTAAAAGCTTCTAGCTGGATATTAATGGTAAGGGCATTTGGTTTCAACTTTTATCTGTGAAGTATATGAGAAGAATTAGATTGCACTCCTGGCTCCGTAATAAGTCTTTTACTCTTCGAGGTGCTTCCGTGATTTGGAAGGGTTTTCTTCTTACTCTCTCTTGGCTTGGTAGAGGGCTTATTTGGAAGGTTGGTAATGGGTCGTCAATCCGACTGGGAGTGGATCCCATTGTTGGTTTGGGGTCATCTTATCTACTCCCTCACGATCTGCGGGATTACTTGGAGGATTTCGACATCTGTACTTTGGATCAAGCGCAGAATCATACTCCTTATGATCAGAGTTATTGGTTCACGGCAACTAAACTGGACATGCAGGGTGAATGGAAATTGAAATGGGACAGCTACATAAGAGGGTTGGAGTATGGAAGGATTCGTCTTTCTGACACTTGTGATACATTATTATGGGAACATAAACAATATGTGGGTCCTTTAACTGCTGCCCTAGGTTATCATATGTATAGCTTCCTCGTTTTGCTCTGGGGGACAGCCCTCTACACTTGACTCGCTCTGGAATCTTAATATCCCATTGAAAATCGGCTGCTTCATTTGGTTAACTGTCAGGAGTCGGATTCTGACCTGGGATCAATTGCAACATCGGGGCATGCAGGGCCCTAGTAGATGTGTCCTTTGCTGTAAGGGTGAAGATAATGCCCAACATCTCTTTCTTGACTATTCATTCTCCAAAGGAGTCTTTTTTTCTTTGTTGATCGATATGGATTTCCCCCCTCTCAATTTGACTCTGTCTCTTCTTTTCTAGATCACTGGTTCAGCAGCACTCCGATCTATGCTCACTTCAGATATCTACCGATTTTCTTTTATTGGTGTATCTGGAATCTCAGAAATCGATGCATTTTTTACAATAAAACACCCTCTGTCCATGCTCTTCTCATTCAGATTGATAACCTTATACACTTGTATCCGGTTCCTCAAAAAAAATCCAAGAATCAAAAATATTGGTCTGTGTCCCTCGATCATCTACCCATGTGGCTTTTTTGATGGGGCTGCGGTAGGAAATATTGGTGGTGTTGGATTTGTGATTCATCTAAATGCTGCTTATTGCATTAGTTTCTCCTTGGGCTGTGGCTGCAGAACAAACACTAGATCTGAGTTACTGGCATTATTGGCTCTTCTGAGAGTAAGTAAGCTGATGGCTTTACCCATGCACTCGATATTTGGTGACTTACTTGTCATTATCTCTTGGCTCAACAGACTCGCAACTCTTAATGTCCCATCTCTGAGTCATTGGTGTGATGACATCTTTACTACACTGCAATCTGCCCCTCATGTGATCTTCAAACATATATATCGTGAGCATAACATGCAGGTTGATCGTCTCTCCAAGCAGGCTTTGAAGATGGATATGGGTTTCGGTTTCTTTTCTGAATCTCTGGATGGCATGATCATTGATCATGGGCATTTTAAGATTTTCTAGCATGTGCAGAGCTATAGGCTCTTATTTCTTTCGGCACTTTTTGTTTTAATGTATTTGTTCTTAGTTAGCTTTGTAGTGACTTTCAGCCGGCATGTTTTGCTCAGGACTTGTCTATTTTTAGATCACTCTCGAACATACTATCAGTAGATTCTGACCTGTATATCATGAATGATGAGAAAGTCTGCATATATCATACTTTGTGCTCCTATATTCTTAATTGGCTGTTTGTATGTCTCTTAGATCGTTGCTGTTCTAGTCTGATGAGATTCCAATTGTGCATTTTTATTCCATGACCGAGAGGTCATCTGCTGGCTGTATGTATAAGATGTCTTTTGATTCTTGAATGAATAACAAAGGCTGGTATTTTTTCCTCTGAAAAAAATGACCTTTTGGATAAGATCTTCTACATGTTTATTGAGATTATTGGTCATTGGAATGAGTAAATTAAATAATGTTTACTACTTTAGAATTTGGAGAAAGGATAATCAATTTAGTGAATCTCTGTTTGGAAAGTTAAAATATGAGTTGTAAACTTAGATTCATAGTTATGGTTGATAACAAGAATGTGATAAAAACAATAAGGTTTTTTTGGGTTCATAAATGCAAATATTGTTGAATTGTAGGAAGAAGCATTGGGGTGGAATTAACACCATGGAGTGTGGAATTGGAATTCTCGCCTCGACGAGATGATGAACCTGGAAATTTATCGATGCGTCGATTGGTGGAGCTAGGGTACTTCTCCATCTCCAGCTTGGCGACCTTCAGCTCCAATTTCTCAAATTTAACCTCCAAGTCCGCAAGCATGCTGGTTAACACATACTCTGAGCGTGCTATTGCTCATTCTCCTTCATTTTTAACATAGGCTAAATCCTTGTAAACATTGTCAAAACGACGGGTGCCTTCAACATCAAACTTGCCAAAGATATTGCTCAATATTTTAACCTTCCTTTTGAAATCTTTGATATCAGTTTCAATAAACTGTGCAGGAGGGGAGGAACCGGTAGATTTGAAAGAGTTTTTCATTCTGGGCTTATCCAACACCAGATCACTACCCAACAAAATGAAAGTAGAAGAAATACCAATGTCCTCAGTTAATAAGAATATCCAAAGCAAAATTCTATTACTCAAACTGAATTCCCACAACCCCAGACTGCGCTTGATACCCATCTCCTACTTTCTAAATAAACTACCTCAACCTCTATGCTGGATCATGATGGACTACAGAGTCATGATTAGTTTCGCTTCAAGTGGACTTGAATGAATATATTTGCCTCAATGGAAAAAAGGGTACAGGATATCGATGTTTAATGGAGTTGAATGAAGAGCATGCACCAGGGAAGTCATCAATCTATCATGCGCATAGATTGCCACGTGATGGCCATGCACCTCACAACCCATTACCATATTTGCCACGAGTTTAGGTGATGACGCGTTGGGCCAATTGGACCAGCCCAGGGTTCTATGGAGGAGGGCAGTAGGAAATGTCCCCATGACACTCAAGGGTTCCCAAACCAAGAACAATGCCCTTATTTACAGCACAATCAACCTTTCCAATGTGTTCCCTTAAAATATAATAGTAATCAATTTCATGAAAGGAGGTAGCACAAATGTGAATTTTTTTAAACATTTTCCTTAGATGTAGCTGGGAAGGAGGAGAATTTTTAGTGAGAGCCTGTATTAAGACTCTCAAGTCCCCTAGCACTGTGATTTCTACAATTCCCCAATTCCTAGCAATTTGAAGGCACTGCCATAATTCCAAAGCTTCTGCAATGTTATTAGTTTCGTTTCCCAGACCCCAAGAGAAACTGAATTTCGAGTGTCCATCTGGGGTGATGGAAACCCTGCCTCGCCTGCCGCACTAGGATTTCCCTTAGAGGCCCCATAAGTGAAGAGAACCTCGTGGTGAATCTGACTCAACCATCTATCAATCTCCGAGCCATCTTCCCTTATTTCCCACGCCCATTTTCCACTATTAACCTTTATTTTTTCTTTGGCTAAATATCAGGAAAGGCTATGAAGACGGGCTTCTTCAATAGAGGAGAGGGGACAACTAGATGTGTCACACCAGAGATGAGCAAGGAAGTCCCCTACCAGACCTTTAAATTTTGCTGCAACCTGACTGGCTAGGGCAAATTTCCCTCTAAATATGTGAGAGTTCCTTTCGAGCCATATCTTCCACAAAATTATTTTAGGGAACGACATCCAACAATATTTGATAACCAAATTTTTGAGACTAGAGAAAGGGAAGAATGAGGCCTAGTTGATAAGCATGGAATGAATATTGGTGAGGGAAATGCTTTCCTGGATCGGGAGCGCTGCTTTCCAAACCTCTTTAGAAAAAACGCAGGAGATCAGGATATGTTTGGCCATTTCTTCACTCTCCATACAAAAATGTCATCTCGTACGACCTTCCCACCCCTTTTTTTAAGATTCTCACCCGTCAAAATTTTTCCATGGGCCAGTGTCCAAGAAAAGAAGTCGATTTTGGGAAGACTTTTCAAATCCCAAATGCTTTTGCAGAGATCTAAGTTGTCATTGGGAAGAATATTAGCGATGTGCATGTAGCCCGCAGAAGTGGAGTACTTTCCCAATTTCTTTCCCCATCCTCTCGTGTCCTTAGATGCCTTAGAAACCAGAGCTTTCCCTTTTAAATTTGAGATGAGGATGTCTTAATTTACATTGACAAGGTGGGGAGGGCACTGAATCTTCCATCCCATCCAAGAAATAGAGCAGTCCTTATTCCAGTTAGAGATGTCCCAAAGCATGATCAAATTGTGGGAATTCATATAATCGAGTAAGGGTTCAATGCCTGGAAATTGAGCCAAAGGTGGATCTCCCATAATCGAGTCTTCCCATATATTTATTCGCTTCTCATTCCCAGGGATCCAGGTGATATTGGGAATGAAAAAAATGAGCGCATTAGATAGAATAGAGAAAATAGTAGATCCTTCTCTTACTCGGGGAGGGCTATTCAGGCACCTTAATCGATTCCTTGCAAAATATTTTTTCCAAAGCGTCAATTTTCACTAGTTCACCTTACTAGAGATAATGTTCCAAAGGATTTTGGCACCCAGGGAAAAATTCTAAGATGTTGGATTTCTGATTTGAAGGCCTCCATGCATTAGGGGCTTTGACACCTTGTCCCAACTTACCAGTGAAATTTTCTTCTTGTTTTGTTTCCCTCCTTTCCATAGGAACTTCCTAATCATTGCTTCAATGCTGGAAATGATCCCTTTCGGGGATAATAGGATGGAACATTGATAGATCGGGATGCTGGAAAGGATGGATTTGATGAGGACAACTCTGTCGGCTGGGTTTAACCAATTCGAACCCCATGTATTGATCTTGTTTTTTTATTTTGTCCACAATTGGCATCTAGCTGGAATATTTCAAGGAAGATTTAAAGATGGGGACCCCAAGATATTTGAACGCCTCCCATTGAGTCTTCCCCTTAATGCCCAGTATTCTACTAATGTCCGCCATTTCTCTAGGGTTGTAGTTCCACCCTAGAATTTGGCTTTTTTCTAAAATTTATCCGGCTTCACGAGGATTATTGGTAGCGATCTAGCTCAAACTTGAAGAGTCTAGCTGATTAAATAGTGGCATCTCCCAAGAGAATGGTATCATCAGCTAATTTGGCATGGTTAATGTCCTTTACCCCCCTAACGATTCGAAGGCCGGTGAGGTTATTCTGGGCTTGGCTGTGATTTACCTGAAAACTGAGCACAGATGCTTGAATGGCATAGAGAAGAGGAGAAAGAGGGAAACCCTACCTAAGGCCCCTAGAGGACTGGAATAAACTAGCAGCTCTTCCATTGACAAGGGGGGAAATCCAAGGATATTGATGCAGGCTCTGATCCAATTGATGAATCCTAGATCAAAATCGAACCTATGCATGACTTGAAAGAGAAACTCATGTCTAACTCTATCAAAGGCATTAGCTAAGTCTAATTTAATTATCATACCTTTTTCCTGACGTTGAAGACTGGAGTGGATAACTTCTTGGACCAGAATGATATTGTCATCTATGTGTCTTCCTTTAATAAAACCACCTTGATTCTCTGGGATAATGGAAGGGAGGATCTCCTTGATCCTGTTAGAAATAACCTTAGTAATAATCTTGTATCCAATGTTGCAAAGCGAGATAGGCTTGAATCTATCGAAAGAGATGGCCCCTTTTTCTTTGCGGATCAAGGAAAGAAATGCAGGGTTGGTAATTCCACTGATTTTAGTGCATCCTTGGGATCTAATGACATTTTATGAAAATCATGCTTAATAGTTTTCCAGCATGACTTAATAAATCTGGCTATGAACCCGACAGGTCCAGGAGCTTTGTCGGATTTAATTCCATCTAAATCCCGTTTGATTTATTTTTTTGAGATGGGGGTTGTGAGTGTTCTGTTGACAGGATGAGAGATCATCTTTGGAACCGAGTTGAGAATGGGTGAGAGCGGGAGATAACCAATAGGGATATCTTCGATATAGATATTTTGGAAGTGACTATGAGCCTCCGTTTTGATTTCGTCAAAGTCCTAGATGGCATGGCCTTGACACTGTATCTCCTTTATAGATTTGTAGTTTTTACGTACTTCAGCCTGTTTATGGAAGAAGCTCGTATTTTTGTCTCCCGCCTTTAGCCAAAAACATCTCACCTTCTGCCTCCAATATTCTTCCTCACCTCTGCAAGCTGCATGCAATTTACTTTGCAACATTGTTTCCTTTTCTAGGATAGCTATGTCCACAGGGTGCTCCTCTTTCCATCTATGATGAGATTCAAGTGATTGTTGAGCTTCAATCCTCTTTGCTACCAGGGTTTTCAGCATTTTAGCCCAGACTTTAAGGGCTCTCTTCAATCTTCTGAGTTTTTCTTCCCAGATGAAGAAAGGGGAGCTAGATACCAGGACATCCCAAACTTCCTACACTATATCGTGAAACCCTTCCTTGTTTATCCAATTTAGACTATATCGAAAGGGAATGGGTCCTAGATTTTTCTCTTCGAAAAGGTCAAGAAGAATAGGCATATGATCTAAGATGCTGGGGGGGAGGATTTAGGAGTCCACTTTGAGCCCAATAATTATAAGAGATTGATTCACCAAGAATTGATCTAATCTTGTTGCAATATGACCCAGACATGATCTTCTGTTAGTCCAGGTGAAGTGACCCCTAGCAGGTTTGATATCTTCGAGGTCCCAGTATCTAATGATGTATTCGACTATTTCCCATAGGGGATCCTTAACAATGGAGCCACCTTTTTTTTCGAAGCATTGAGGGTGATATTCAAATCCCCAACGAGGATGAGGCTCTTGGGGTGATGATCTGTAATCATATCAAGAATACTTTTCCAGCATTCTTTCTTTTCCGAGAGCAAGACTAGTACATAGATGTTGAAAATACTTACCTGAATTCCGGTGTCTAAGTGATGGAGCTTGGAGAGGATCCAATGAGTATGGATAAGGGACTGAACCAACTTAAAGGAGTCACTTCTCCAAAGCATCCCAAGTCCTCCAGAGTCTCCTATTACACTTTTGGCGATTATATCTCCATTTTTCCAAAAGAACTAACTAGTTTGGAGGAATTCTTCTTCCTCCATTTTTGTCTCTTGGATCAAAAGTATGTCGGGAGTGGAAATTGTAGTTAAATAACTCAATTATTCATTCTTTTTCTTGCTCCCAAACCCTCTACAATTCCAGGAGATGATTTTCATTACTTACCTTTGGATGCGTTGGCAGCCCCTTTTGAGGCATGACCTTTCTTCCTGGTAGATCTGGAATTCATCATTGCATCTATAGTAGCTTGTGCTCTGAGCAACTTTTGTTTGTAGGTGGCTTCTTCTCGACGTTCCTTATCCGTTTTCCTTCCACACTTATCTTTTTTCTGAGAAAGATGGGATTGGCCAATCTCTCCTTCCTCTATTTCTGAAGCTTCATCTTCAGTCGTATGAGTCGAAAGATCGGGATGAGGGGAGTAATCATTTTGGGTCTCCTTGATAGGATATTTCCCTTCAACTCTGGGGGGAGGTGGGGAAACTGGATCTGGAACCTTCTCCTCTTCTGGATTAATCCCCTCCCCTTCGATCTCTAGCTCGACAAATTTGTTTCTTCCCTCAGGACAAGATTTTTGGATTAGGTCTTCTTTCTTGTTGTCTTGGTTTCCTAGATTTCTCTCATCTCTTTTCTGTATCTGCCTAGTCCCATTCTTGGCTCATTTTGCTTGATTCCATTCTTCTTTTGCCTCTTTATCTGTCTGTTCTGTAGGAAGATTAGGGAATTTCTTTTCGAAGTGCCCATAGTCATGACAGTGTCTACATTTGAAGGGCAACTGCTCATAGGTCAGTTTTTGGAAGTGTTTCCATTCTCCTACTGTAATCTTTATAGCCTTTGGAAAATCGGCTTCTAGGTTGAACTCCATGCATATTTTGGCACACGAGTAGTTCTCTTTGGGGTTTTATCTGTCAATGAATTTACCCAACCTGTCCCAATGGTTTGCAGGGATGAGGGGGTCCAGCAATGGATCGAGATATTGGGTAGGAGAACGCAAACCAGAACCGCCTTGGGGACATCCACAGTTGGGTCAAATTATGGGGTCCAACGATTTAGATAGAGACCTTGGGGTCCCATGAAATATGACCTGTTTCGAAAAATCATATCTCGATATTCTTTTGCAATAAATTCGAAACGGAAGAACCCTCTTCCAACCGTGTAATATGTGACACATTTGGATATTAGAGCTCTCCAATTTTTCTAGATTCAATTATCCGTAGTCTTAGGGGAGGGCCACATATCTGTAAACTGACCCACAAGGGCCCGATCTGCCAGAGAGACTATGATATGCATGGGATGCTGCGGTGGTAGGTCAATAATTGGGACCTCATCAAATTTGTTCACGAATTTTGGGACTGGTTTAGAGCCATGCTTCAGTGACTTCTCAGATATTAGCTGATTGAAAGCAGCAGCATCTTCAGAGGAGATTAGGGGAGGTGCCCCATCTCCAGCCTTGGGCATGGATGTGACCGGGTCCCAACGCAAATCAATTTTATCTTGTTCGACCCAAGGGAGGCGAAGCCTGACAACCCTAGTCGTGACGACGAAACGACTCAGAACCTGAATGGAGGAGGCCAAGCAGAGGTGCGACAGAACATTTATTAATAATTGTTACTGTAACTATTTTAATATTATTTTGAAATGTTATTCCATATAATTTGTCTTAAATTTATTCATAAATTTTTAAAGAAAATATTTATAATTGATTTATGATCTTTTGGAGCTTGAAGGTCCACATTTATAAAAAAGAATATGAAGAATGTTATAGCACATGGAAATAGGGTGATGAATTTTTAAGCACAATATTTATAAGTGATATATGATTTTTTAGAGCTTGAAGGTCCACATTTATAAAAGAAGAATATGAAGAATGTTATAGCACATGGAAATAGGGTGATGAATTAATGATGGATGGCTATTAAGACGATCAAAAGCATGCAAAATGATGATTTATTTATATTATTGGCGAAAATTTAAATGCATATTGATTCAGATAAAATTGACCATTAGTTTTAAAAGCAAGTTAAGAATTGATGAGATAGTTATGAGGTATGGATGGGTAGTTTTACCTCATGTTTGGTGTGGATATGCATGCGTAATCTGCCATTTTTATGTTTAATTATTATTATGAGGGCCTTGTACACTGGATACTAATATTCATAATAGTTATAAATTTATAAGAAATGTTCATAATTAAGGAAAAAGTGAAACATTGAATTGATACGATGTTAAATTTGAATTATTATGATATCATACAAAATATAGGTACAAGTAAACCTTATTTAAAATCAAGTACACATAGTACACTACATAAAATATTAAGTTAGATTTTTTTTAAATGTAAACAATGCTACATTATTTAATAAGACTTACTATTACTTATTATCATTATTGTCAAAAGCATTTTATATAAGAATTATATAAAACTAATTACTTATTAGTTAATAAGACTTACTGTTACTTATTATCATTATTGTCAAGAGCATTCTATATCGATTGATAAATTGATAATGTAAGATGGAACAAATTGATCTCTTCTCTAAAACTCTCTTTAGTGGGGCATGCATATAATGTGTTAATATTATATTGCTTAGATTCCTTTTAATTCCTTGGGATGTTATTGAATGATATAACTTTATACATGGATCTATGGTTTTAGAACACTAATGATTATATATAACATATGTGATGGAATTATTATATAGTGTAATATTAATAATGATCAATCGAGTGTGATGGAAAGGACTTATGGACTCCACGGAAATTCAAGTTGTATTAAAGTTTATTAATAATTTTGTAAAAATAAAAATACATAATAATAAACATACACAATAATTTTGAATATTTATTCTGGAAATAATTTTATGATAAAACAAAATTTGTGAGATATTTTTCATTACTCTTAGTTGGTATGACCAAGAAATGGTCAATACAGCTAACACCAACCACTTAAGTCATGTTACAATGGATTTACTCAAGATTTTAAATAAGATTCATCTCATACTAGTACCAAGGGAGAATACCATGGAAACATAAACTACTGACTTTAAACCCATCAATGATGAAATACATGTTAATCTAGTTATCTTATTTTTACCAAGTCAATATTGACGCAATGTTTCCCACTTTGAACTTGACCTGGGGTAAAATCCTACCCTCCTTAAATTTAATAATTGGGTATCCTAGAATACAACATTCCTCCTCCCCCCCCTCCCTTAATTATCACCTAGGTCTACTTCTAGATTTTACACCACTGATCCAATAAAATAGGGGTACTTATGCAAAAATAAATCTTATAGCGATATGATTATTTATATAATGATTAAATCCAACTCTATAATGATTCTTAGCATTGTATACCTAAACATGTGATACTTGAAGCCTCTACTTGCTTCTTCAATCCATTGATCCAAATCAAACACTCCCTAGTTAAGTATGTTATGCACATTCCAAAAAGATCATAAAATAAGAAACACAGAGTAAACCAATTCCTTAAGAATGAAGTAAAAAGATGAAAAAGAAACATCTTTGAGGGAGAAACCTCATTTTATAATGAATCAAATACAGAAGACAAGATGAGATTATCCTAAAANATATATATATATATATATATATATATATATATATATACACACACAGACATATACATATATATAAAAGAGACAAAAGGTACAGTTACAATTCTAGGCAACCACACAATCACAATTAAGGTCATAAATGACAAATAAAGGCAATACTAAGATAATCAAAGTAAGGTAATGTCACAATATAGAAGGATTAGGATTCCCCTCCCCTTCAAACAAGTGTTTTCCTCAAAACTTCATTAAATCTAGATGTTTTTGCATGAAGAACTTGTCTTCCCATATTGCCTCTTTTATTGGAAAGTTCCTCCACTTGACGAGGTACTCGGTAATTGTTCAATTCAATAGTTTATATATCCTTGTGTTAAGGACTATTTCAGGTTGTATTATTAATTTCCATTCTTCTACGATCTCTCATGAAATAGTTTTGAACGAGATCTTGTCACAAATAACCCATTTTAGGCATGAAACATAAAAGACCATATATACATGTGAAAATGGAGGAAACTCCAATTTGTAATCCATACATACAAAACTTTGCAACATCTTATAAGCACCATAGTACCTGGGTGTGAAATTATAATACATACTAATATATTTTTTGTACAAATTTCAAAAGAATGTAAGTAAAATCAAACATGTGTCAATATGTCCAAGTTCATTTTCTACTCAAAGGGATAAAATTCCATGTTTTGTGAAATTTAAAATAATTCGTGCTTGACACATTAGAATTATTAAATCCAACCTATGGCATCATAGTGAAGGAATACCATGATATTATACAAAAAATATTCAGACTTATAGGGGGAATATTTTCATATATAATTTAGGAGAAAGGTTGACTAACTATACAACCTACAAACTAGGGTTTTTACAGGAATTTTAACTTGAAGCTTGCATAATGTTTATTTAGAATATTTAATTTTATGTGATTACAAATATTTAATAAAAAAGAAATAATTAATAAAGATGGTAAAAATATCAATTGGATCTAATGTAAACATGTGGAATAAAAAATATTTCTCCCATTAAGCCTCTTGAAATATCAACCCTAACTCAAGAACAAAACAAGGAAATGAGTAACTAGCTATCCAATTTGGAGACTAGGTTTGAATGATAGATCAATTACACAAGTTTTATTGGTCAACATAATATTTTTTTCTACATATGAAGTGATTTGAAAATGATTCTTAGTAAGGACCGTCTCGAAATTATGACCAATGAAATTGCTAGTAAGAAGGATAATAAAAGTATGGCCAAATAAAGAGGACGTCAAAGATATGAAAGGGTATTTTTTAATGATATGAGACATCACTTTCATAATAACCCATATCCTAAATATGTGGATACAAATAGTTGGATAACAAAATGTTCGAGACCTCAACATCTGATCATTCATCACATAATCATACGTTTAGCTCAAAACCAAGGGGTTACTTCATTACCAAGATTGGTATGAAATTTTTTTATGGAATGGATCCAATAACATGGATATTCCATATGGATCAAGTATTTGATCTACACCAAGTTCCAATATTAAAAATGGTAACTATTGCATCCTTGTATTTAGAACCTGATCAATTTGTATGGTAGAAATAGACTTTTAACCTTGAAAAAGGCTATATTTTCTCGTGGTATATATTTACATATGAATTGATAGAATAATGTGGGGATATTAAGAGAAACACCTTCTTTGGCCAATTGATGAATCTCAAGAAAAAAGGTTCAGTTACAAAGCACATTAGCTAGTTTCAAAAGTTGAGTCTTAATGTCAAGAAAATTCTAGAGGTAACTTGTTCGCTCTATTAATGGGAACTTTAAAGGAGAACATTCAAAAATAGGTACATATCCTTGAACCTAATTTATTGGAAAATGCTTTGAGTTTGGAAAGGAAATGGTTCCTATAAGTGCTTCTACTAATAGCTATAGAGAAGGAAATATCTCTTCTACCAACTTCACTAAGCCTACAAGGTTGATGGCTCAACAAAAGAATGGAATAACATAAAAGAATCTATGTTTCAATTTTGATAGTAACTAGACTAAGGGGTGTAAGTGAAATGAGAATAAAATATTCTACATATACTGTGAAGAAGAAGAAGATCTAGAACTAGAACAATATAAAGAGAAAGATCTATAAGATATTACTCCAACCATAGATTTCCATGTGCATTATCACTCCTCAAAATTTCAACACACACACACACAGAATTGACTGATTATGGTAGTATCCATAACTTCATTAATGTGAAACTAGCCAAACTTCTCAATTGTGTTGTATATATGAAACCATAATTTCAAGTATTGATTGAAGATGAAGGTACCATAAATTTTTCAAGGAAGTGTCATAGAATTAATATTAGTACGGGGAAGTATTTATTTTATATTCCAAATATTGCAATCCAAATGGGTGGTCTCAAGGTTGTACTTGGTATCTAATGGACACAATAATTATGAACAATAGCCCATAATTTTCAAAAACAAATCATGAGACTCTTTTCAGGATGAAATGAAATCACACTCAAAGGTATTCTAAGATTCAAACCCTATAAACTGTTAAGCTCTAACGTATTGATAAAATTTCTAGAAAAAGGGACACCATGGAGTAATCGCAACTTTGTGCTCATTAGATGTTCAAGCATCTATACCCTCTATTCCAATGGATCTCCAACAAGTTGTTTGTTAAGATTTCATATGATAGAATAGATATCATTAGTGTTCATTTCAAAATTCACAGTAGTAGCATATCCATAATCACTAATAGAAATAAAATCACAAGAAAGACACAATATTTATCCTGGGAAACTCTGAAGGGGAAGAAAACCCAAAAAAATTCCTATGTATAAGATGTATAAGATATAACCCCAAAATAGTTATTCTCCTCCTTATTGTTATGTCTCTCTCTCTCTCTCCTATGCACTACACAAGTGAGTGTCTGTGTGTTCAAATGAGAAGCATATCACTTCTATTTATACACATTGAGCTAACTGACTTTTACCCTAAACAAGTTGGCCCCACTAAACTATCTAGGCCAATGTCACCTAAGAAGACTCAAACAATATTTTATATTATTCATTAGGGTACTAATGAAATGACTTACAATGGAGGATTTACCTCATGACTCTATGATGACCAAATACAATAGTAACACCCCAGTGGAGGAATAATAACATCTCCCTTGGGTTACATCAGAAAAATGCATTTACAATATCCTTTGAAGTTTCAATATTAAACAATCCCCCTTAACGAGAAGGTTATTCTACTAACAACATCATCATAGACTATAGGAGAAAAAAGAGAATATCTTCAGCAATATCGAAGTATTAGATTTATACGTCATAGGAAGTTTTCACAATCAATAACTAGAATAGTTTCTATTAAATGTATTCATCTTCTACATCACACGATCACTTGATCCTTTTGCAGCAACGCTTTAACCTTTTGATCCTTCATAGCAGCACTCGAGCATTTCGATCCTTTGCAACAGTAATTCGATATTCTTGATCCTTTGCAGCAACACTTCGATATTCTCAATCCTTTGCAGCAGTACTTCAATCTTCTCGATCCTTTGCAGCATCACTTAGATCTTCTCGATCCTTTGCAGCAACACTCCAATCCTTTTGATCCTTTGTAGAAGCTCTTAGATCCTTTAAATCCTTTGCAACAGCACTTGGATCTTCTAATCCTTTGTAGCCGCACTTCAATCTACTTGATCCTTTGTCGCCATGCTACCCACAATACACATGATCTCTTTCCGGGATTATCAATCCCTATCATATTAGGGAATATGTCCAAGGATGATGGAATCCTCCACCAGCTTAGTCCATGATATCGACTAGCCGAATCATCTACAACTAGATGTATATCTCAACCACATCTATATGTAGTCCCTATCGTCCATGAGGACTCATTGTAGACCATCCATACCACTGAGGTTAGAACCACTCCCAAGTGAGTGTTATACTACGATATCTGTGACTCATGTGTAGGAATACTCTTCCATGCAAGATTATTGTTTGTATAGAAGATCTCAACCGCATATAAAATGCTAACCCTCATTGTAGAAGATCCTTATCGTTGAGGTTAGTACCACTCCCAAGTAAGTTTTATACTATGGCTTCCACGATGACTCATCATAGAGCATCCATACCACTGAGGTTAGGACCACTCCCAAGCGAGTGTTATTCTATGGAATCTACATATGAATGTAGGAATACTATCCATATAAGAATATTATCTGCAGAGCTAATCTTGACCGCATACCAATGTTTGCCCTATCACCCGAAAGGACTCATCATAGAGCATCCATACCACTAATGTTAGGACCACTCTTGAGTGATTGTTAATCTATAGTATACACAACTAAATGTGGGTACTCTCCATGCGAGAGTAACATTTTCAGGGCCATCCTTATCTCGTAAGGACCAATCTCATGCACAGAGTTTTATACCTTCCATCCTCAAGAGAGGATACTATCGTCCATAAGTGAATGTCATACCTTGTCATCATCTTCTAGCGCACTTGGCCTCTTTGATGCTGGAGCATCACTATCATCCCATCATCGATGTCAGTCTCATCATCACTCCCCCTTTCCTAGGAGGATCCATATTATCAACCTACCCCCCCTTTGTCCGAGGAGGGTTCATTTCTTCGACCTATTCTTCCTTATCGAGGAGAGCCCATATCTTTGACTTATTCCTCCCTTTCTAACAAGGTCCATATTTTCATTATCAGTAGTCGCATCACTATTCCTCCTTGAGAGGAAAGACTTTTGGAACTAAACCAAGCTTGTCACAGAAATATTCAAACTTTACACGAGATAGAGGCTTGGTTAGTAGATCAAAAACTTGCTCGTTGGTACTCACATACTGGAGATTTATAGCTCCCTTTTGTACCATATCCCTTATATAAAAATATCAGATTTCTACGTGCTTCAATTTGTCATGGAATACTGGATTCTCTATCATCTTTATACATCTTTGGTTGTCACAAAGAATCACTATGGTGTCCAACGCCATGTCAAATAATATTGACATCATCTTCTGAAGCCATATCTCTTTACAAAAAGTGGAGCAAGATGCAAAGTACTCTGCTTCAGATGTACTAAGAGCAACACTAGATGGTTTCTTACTAAACTGTGAAATCATGGTGGATCCCATACAATAAAATCCACCTAAGGTGCTATTCTTGTCTACAACACTTCCTACCCAATATGAATTCATATATCCATATAATTTGTAGCCATGATCTCTACCATAGTAAAGTACCAAGTCCATCATACCTTTTAGGCACCTCATCACATGATTTGAAGCTATCAGGTGAGCCCATATAAATTTAACTAGATACTTACATAAGGTGTTCACAACAAAGCACATATTTGGCCTTGTGTTCGTCAGATACATTAAAGACCCAATAATATGCTTATACTACTTCATATCCACTAACTTTGATGTCTCATCAGACAACAGCTTTAGGTTGGTGTGCATGGTTGTGGCCATGGCCTTACAATCCAACATATCAAATCTTCTCAAAATTTCTACTACATACTTTCCCTGATTCAGAAATATTCCTTTTGGGCTTTGCCACACTTCCATCCCTAGGAAATAATGCATTAATCCAATATATTTCATCTCGAATTCTTCAGATAGATTCTTCTTGAAATCTGTGATATGTTTCTCATTTCCAGTCAGAAATAGATCATCCACACATAGATATAGCATTACTGGTTCATCATCCATAATCTTCATATAAAGGTTAGGATCAGCTTTACACTTGGTAAATCTGATGCTTGTCAAGAAGCTATATATTATACCATACCAAGCTTTAGGAGCTTTCTTCAGTCCATACAGATCCTTTTTCAACTTGCATACATGAGTCACTCTGTCTTCGAATTCAAATCCTTGTGTTTGTTTGATGCAAACCTCTTCCTCAATCACACCATTAAGAAACGTTGTCTTTACATCCATCCGATGTAAGTCCCAATTCATCATGGAAGCAAGTGCCATGATGGTTCTGATGGAAGTGTGCCTTTCTATTGGAGAAAATGTCTCTTCATAATCGATCCCCTCTTTCTCAGAGAATCCTCTAGCCACAAATATTGCCTTGTACTTTTTAATAATTCCATCAGTAGCATGTTTTATCTTGTACATCCATTTCAAAGATACCACACTTTTGTTTTCTGGTTTGGGCACTATATCCTAAACATCATTCTTCATTATTGACTGGTATTCTTCCATCATTTCTTCAACCCATTCTCTCTTCTGAGAAACTTCCTGATAGTTGGTGGGTTCTTGATCTACAAGGTCACACATCAAAGCTACATAACTAGAATATGGATTTGATCTTTTACTAGTTCTTTTGGAGCCTGCTGGAGATCCATATCTCTTTGCTTCTTGTATGATTTCTCTTACCCAAGCAGTTTTTATTCTTTGAGAGATATCCTTTGTAGGGGGCTCCTGAGGTTCTAGCATATCATGATCTTCAGACGCTACTCTTTCAGGAGAGGGTTCATATTCTACCATTTTGGTAGGTACATCCTTTTCATGTACTTCTTCAAGCTAACATCTTCTAGATTTCTTAAGAGTTGTCTCTTCATCAAATGTTACATCCCTACTAATATCGATATGGTGGAATCCTGAAATGTATATCCTGAAGGATTTCGAGACTTCATAGTATCCAACAAATATTCCTTTATTTCCAGAACGATCCAACTTGCTTCTATTCTCTTTCGTAATATGTACATATATTGGATAGCAAAATATCTTGAGATGGATCACTTCAGGTTTCTTTCCTGTATACATCTCTTCCGAAGTCTTGAATACAAGATAACTGTGAGATTATCTATTCTTCACATATACATTTTTTCTTTCTTCTTCAACCCATAGCTGCATGGGGAGGTCTTGGTCATGAATCATAGTTTTCACTACTTCCATAATAGTTATGTTTTTTCTTTTCGCAACACCATTCTATTGCGGATTATAGCGAGTTGTAGTTCCCTCTTGATTCCTCCCTCCTTAAAGAACGCTTCAAATTCCTTTGAAGTGTATTCTTCACCATTATCTATTCTCAGTGTCTTCATTCTCTTTTCTGAAAGGTTCTCTATCAAGGCTTTGAATTCCTTGAATTTCCCGAACACTTCACTCTTGTTCTTCAAGAAGTATATCCAAGTATTTCTTGAATAATAATCAATAAATGTGACATAGTATTCATATCCACTTAAGGATACGGAGGGAATAGGAGCACATACAACATAATGAATTAGTTCTAATGTACCTTTAGTAATTGTTTCACTTTTCAGAAAGGGATTCTTGATTTTCTGTCAACTTGAACATCCTTTGCAAGTACCCTCATGATCGATCTTCATATATAGCAACCCGGTTACCACCTTGCTCACATAGGGCAATGCTTTGTAATTGATGTGACCAATCCTTATATGCCACAGTTCACTTGAGCTAGTAGTTTCATGGAGAAGGGTTGTCTCTAGATGTCCTTTGAGTTTATACAGTCCTCCTTCTTCTTCTCCAATGACCACGACATCTTCAAGTATCTTTCCTTTATACCACATAAGTACTTTTCCATATATAAAAATAGCTCTATATCCTTTCTTATCTAGAGCTGAGATAGAAAGTAAGTTATTTTTCAAAACTGGTACATATAATACTTCCTTCATCTTCATGGAAGTCCCAGAGTCAAGCTTGTAGCTTGATTAACCAATACCTTTGATGGGATATTGATAGTCATCTCCCAATGATACCTTCTAGGGAGAGTTATTTTATTCAAGTATTTTTAGAGTCTGCTTCTTCCCCGTCATGTTCTTTGAAGCAACACTATCAATAAGCCATGTGTCCTCTCTATGTGTTATAGACCCAGAGAGCGAATATAATAGTACATGTTCATCTACATATTCTTCTTTTGTTAGTCTCTTTTGAGGTCTTTCTTCTTCATCCTCATCTTCAGCTAGATGAGCATGATGTCTCTTGTTTTTGTTGTTGTTCTTTGGTGATGGGCACTCTTTGGCTAAGTGTCCTATCTTATGACAGTTGTAGCATTGATACCTTGAGTAATCCTTCTTCTTCTTTTGAAACTTTTTATTGGAAGTTTTATGATTACCCTTATTAAAGTTTGATTATTTCCTTTCTTTAGTATGGAAGTCTCGAGACTTATCATCTTCTCTAAGTAGAGCTTCTCGGTTAGCTACTCTAGCTTCTTCTTGAATGCAGTCTTCCCATACTATGTAAAACTTCATAATTTATTTTCTGGCACACATAGTATGTATGAATGAGTCCCAAGTTCTAGTGAGACCATTGAGATAATTCATAACTAGTTCATCCTCATCAAGGGTGTCTCCAATGGAAATTAGTTGTTCTCTGAACTGGGAGACCCTTGTGAAGTATTCTTAAATTTATTATCCTCTTCTCATCTTATTTCCCTTCAGTTGAGCTCTCAGATTTATCTTTCTGTTGATGTCGCTTCCTTCATACATTTTGGAAATATCATCATACATATTATTCCGTGTCTTGTTAGATGACAACTGAGGGAACAAGTGATCTTTAATAGAGTCAACAATGATCCTCATTACCTTGACTAGGTATTATCCATGCTTCTCCTTAGCTTCAAATTATTTTGGTTATGCAATTTCATCCTTGATGTACTTATCAAGGCCATTCTCTCTAAGAATGAGACCAATCCTATACTTCCATCCTAGGATGTTTTCTATGCCTTCCAAGTTGTCTGCCATCTTAGTGCTTGGGGCCATCCTATCTAGTAGGTCACTAAAAATTGAAATTTCTCAAAATGAAAAGCTGACCTTACTAGTATATGCACTTGAATTAGGTGAGTTGGTTGGTCCAACTGATTTCTAGAGATCCCAAATATTCACCCTTCAAATCCTACTTGTGAGGTTGTAGCACTGCAGAATTTCTGGTTCTGTTTTTCTGTAGTTTTCTGGGGTTTGGATTTCCCAGAGATTCAACTACCCAAAAAATTTGATCCTAGCATCAATAGATGTGCTCCATGGAGAGGAAACTTTCTATGCAAGAATATCTTCAAAACTCCAAAATTTGTAGAAACCCTAGAATTGTCTAGAGAGGGAGGAGAAGGAGTTTCACCTTGTGAAAGATGTCCTATTTAGTTGTGATAGCATGTTATTATTTCATCTCAAACTTTGTAGAAAGTCTCCTCTTTGCATATTTAATGAGTTACTCTTCTCCTGTTAGAAACATGTCATCGACATATAGTAGGAGCATCATTGGTATTCTATCTTCCACCTTAAAGTAGATATTGGAATTTGCTTTACTCTTGGTAAAGCCCAAGCTCATTAGGAAGATATTCATCCTGCCATACCATGTCCTTAGTGATTGTTTCAATCCATAGGAGGCCTTCTTCAATTTGCACACATGGGTCTTCCTATCACGTGTCTCGAATCCCAGTGGTTATTCCATGTACACTTCCTCCATGACTACACCATTTAAGAAAGTACTTTTGACATCCATATGGTGTATTTTCCATTTCATAATTGTTTCCAAAGCATGTATTGTCCTAGTGGAAGTGTACCTTGCCACGAGTGCAAATGTCTCTTCGTAGTCTATGCATTCTTTATGTCAGAAGCCTCATGCTACAAATATTGCCTTATATTTCTCAATGCTGCCATCTGCAACATGCTTGATCTTATAGATACACTTTGAAGTCACGACATATTTCTTTTCTAGTCTCAGAACTATCTCCCAGACATAATTCTTCATGATCGAATGATATTCCTCGATCATATCATCCTTCCATTCTTTATTTTATGTAGCCTCCTCATAGGTGGAAGGTTCTCTATCAATGATGTTAGATAGAAAATCCACATATATATTTTAGGGATTTTCCATTTTTCTCTCTCTATGTATTCCTTCTTGAATGCCATACCTTTCAGCTTCTCATAGGAGCTCCCGTGCCCATGTTGGTTTCCACTTGTGGGAGTCCTTTTCAAGGAATGTCTCTATCTGCTCTTGTGGTTATGTTATGTCATGATCTTCATGGTTCTCTAGAATTGCTTCTTAGATTTCCATATATCGGACTCTCATATCATTAAGTTCCTCGACCTCCTCACTAGGTTTCCTCCTGGATATGAAGTATGTCGAGTATTCATCAAAGGTTACAACTCTAGTGATATCGATCTTCTTGAATCCTGGGAAGTATATACAGTAGGCCTTTGATGTATCACTTTATCCTAAGAATATACCCTTCTTCCCAGAAGAATCAAGCTTGGTCTGTTTCTCCTTTGGGATATGTATGTACACCGGGCATCCAAATATTCTCAGTTGGCTGACTTCTGGTTTCTCTCCTGAGAAAGCCTCTTCAGGAGTCTTATTCTCAAGTACTCGATGAGGAGTATGGTTATGTATATACATAATTTTTCTTCTTGCCTCTTCTCAAAGGATCATAGGAATATCCTGGTCATGCAACATAGATTTTGCTGCCTCCTTGATGGTTCGGTTCTCTCATTCCGCAACCCCATTCTATTGAGGATTGTATGGAGTTCTCAACTCCCTCTTAATCCCAGACTCTCTGTAGAATTACTTGAATTCTTTTGAAGTGAAATATCCACCATTATATGATCGTAGAGTCTTGATATTCCTATACATTTGGTTCTCAACCAAGGCTTTATATTCCTTGAAATGACTAAAAACTTCACTTTTCCCTTTCAAGAAATATATCCAAGTATTACGTGAGAAATCATCTATAAAGGAAACATAGTACACATACCTGCTTAATGAACTAGAGGACTTGGGACTGCATACGTGCGAGTGTATTATCTCAAGTATTCCTTTAGCATTTCTCTCACTGCTGGGAAATGTCTTCTTCACATTATTTCCTTGTGCGCATCCTTTGCAAATTCCTTCATGATTTTTCTGGATCTCTAGTAGTCCGGAGACTGCTTTGCTTTCCATTGGTAGTGCTCTGTATTTCACGTGTGCAAGCCTTATGTGCCATAGTTCACTTGGTTCAATAGACTCATGAACTAGTGCTTGTTTAGGTTGTCCCTTCAGCTTGTACAAGCCTCCATCTTCTTCTCCAATCACTGTTGCATCCTCTATTATCTTTCCTCTGGGCCACATAAAAAATTAGAGACCGGCAAAAACAACCCTAATCCCTTTTGCATCTAGTGCAACAATGGAGATAAGATTCTTCTTCAATCCTGGAACATATAGCACATCCTTTATCTTTAAATATTTCTCGGAGTCAATCTTGTATGAAGCTTCTGCACTCCCTTTTATGGGGTACTGATAATCATCCTCAAGTTTCACCTTGTGAGATAACTCATGTTTAGACATATTAATGAATGATTCCATGTATCATGTCATATGTTTATAATCTCCACTATCCATGGGACAATCATTGGTTCTATGGGAGATAGTTACAGTAAGTGATGATATTAGCACACACTCTCCATCTGAATCATCCTTCTCGCATCTGAATATTGTGTTTGTTGTTCATCATCTTCGACAATATGAGCATGGTGTCTCTTTTTCCTAATGGGACAATCACTTGAAAAGTGTCCCTTTTCATCATAGGTATAGCATCAAACATTTGAAGTATCTCTTCTGGTCTTCTTTTGTTTCTTGTCCTTCTTCTTGTTGTGATGAAATTTCTCCTTCTTCTCCTTCTTCTTGAAGTTTTTCCTAGTGTGAACTATGAGAGGTTGATCGTCAGTTTCTCCCATATGTTCTTCTCTTGTCACAAGTATAGATTCTTCTTGTGCACATTCTTCTTAGAGTCTATTGAAAGAGATCAAATTCCTTCTTCCACAAATTCCTTGAATGAATGAGTCCCATGATCTAGGGAGACCATTCAAGGTAGTCATTACAATTTCTCCTTCTTTGACATTTTCTTCAACTGCTTCAGTTTGTTCTTTGATTTGAGCAACCCTTCTGAAGTAAGAATGTATAGTCTTGGAGTTCTGTATATTCAATTGTTTCCTCACATTCATCTTCCGGTTGATTTTATTTCCTTCAAACATCTTTGTCAAAGAATCATGCATTTCCTTCGGTGTATTGAATGAAGACGCATCGGGGATGAGGTGATCCTAAATAGAATATGTAATAATTCTCTTATCCTTATCCATGCTTCTCTTATGAGAATCCTTAGCCTCATCTCCCTTTAGCTCTAGAAATTTTCTATTGATGTATTGATCCAAATAATTCTCTTCAAGGATCAAGGATATTCTGTACTTCCATGTTTGAAATTTATCAGCCCCTCCAAGCTTATCCTCAAGCTAAGTATTATGATTAATATTTTAAAATGAGAACCTCAAATGGAAATACTAAATATTTATATCTTACAGATTTGAGGTGTCTGACCTGGTTCTAGAGTAGGATGACCTAGGGTTTGTCAGAGAAACCCTAATTTCCAAAACTTGGAGTTTGGGAATTTTGTTTGGATTTAAAGATGCACCTTCTTGAGGCAATTTTCTCAGCAAGGTCACTTTCTGAAGACTAAGGTGGGAAGCCTCCAAAACATGATGCTCAGTTCCTCCCGACACTAGTGACAGGGTCAAAAATGAAACTTCTTCAATTCTGAAACTACATCCACCAAAATATGCACTCTACTGAGGCGAGTTAGCCTAGCCCTCTTTTCTTGATGATTTGTGGAGAGAACACCTTAAAAATAGGAATCCCTTGTTTTCATAGCTGCACAACGCATTCTTTCAGAGAGGCTTTGATACCATGTTATTTTCTATATCTTATTAGCTTGATTAGGATATTTGTTTGAAAGAATAACAACTACAGCTAGTTGCATAAGATATAAGAGATACACAAGACACAAATATTTTCTTCGGGGAAACCATAAAGGAGAAAAACCTGCAAACTTCCTCAAAATGGTAAGATGATCAAAAGCGATAATAAGAAGTATTAAGTAGCTATCTATCACTCCTCCCATTGTCTTTCTTTCTCTATCATGTAAACTTGAGAGTGTGAGGTGTGTATAAATGAGGGAGAGCACCTCACTATTTATACCTTTCAAGTGACTCACCAAACATAAGACTCGGTCCCACTTGTCTTCCCTAACAGGGCCTACTTCTCCCAAAGATACTCCCTCTGATTAAGAATGTTAATTAGTGTTAATAAGGTGATAATTAACTTGATTGATTCATATTAATTAAATATTAAATTTTAACTAAGGTTGATTACTAAGTGTGGTCATCATTCAATAAATATTAATTAAGTTAACTATAATTACTCACCCTAATTGTGAATTGTGGTGCTAATTCAATAAGTGATCATGAGAGTTTAAAATATTATTGTTTAGTTATTAACTAAAGAAATATTAATCAAGGTCTAATAATGATTAATTTTTCTTAATACTCGCTAATTGAGCATTATTGATGTAATTGCTATGAATAAGATTATTATTATTATTATTAACTTGATCGATAGATATTACTTAAAGCTTTAAATTGCAATTAAGGTTAAGTTGCTTAATGTGGTAACAATTCCATGAAGGATTGGTGAAGTTCAAAAATAAGTATTATTTAGTTAATAAATACTAACTAATTGAGTTTTAATTATAATTACAGTGGACTCTGAAAATGGTAAAAATTACCTACATGTTGTCTAGAAATTAATGTAATTTTTATTATTAAATAATTATATAATTGAATAATTATATGATTTCACGTCATTATATTATGTTAAGAGAATGGGTTAAATAATAATAATAATAATAATGACGGTGGATCCGTATAATAATTTAACTTGCAAATAATTACCAGCAATCCTTGTAATTAAGTATAAAATATTTTATTGTTATTGACGGAATTTGACCCTCGTATCCAGTGATGATGGGATTGAAGATTAATTAAAACCTGACATAATAGATAACAATGGTGGTTGTGAAATTTATTAGGGGATAAGGTAGTAATGAAGAGAGGAAGAGTCGGTGAAGAGTAGGATATAGGGGGAGAATGTGCAGGTTTTGGGGGATCGAAGGAGGAGGAAAAAATACGCAAGAGGAGGTTGGATTTTTCAAAGGAAGAGGGAGTTTTTATTGGTTGGTTGGATTGTAATCAAGTTTTGGGATTGGGGTTCCAAGAACTAAGTTCTTGGAGCTAGGAATTCGATGAGGATTTCCTAGTCAGTAGGGTAGTAAACTGATTGGGTCGGTTGAGTTTAGTTGTGGAAGCTTGTAGGAAGAAATCTAGACAAATATGAAATACAAACTTGGACAAAGATGAAGGAAAATACCTAAAAATTTGAAGGAGAAAGCTACTATATTCCACATGTATTTTATTTCTGAAAGTAATTTCTACTTTCCACTCAATGTATTTTCTTAGTACTATGAAAGATAAAAATCGATATGATATATGTATCTTCTTAGTGATGTGAAAGATTGAAGTCTATATGATATATGTTGTTGTAAGAAAATAAAATGTTAGAATATGATACACTATCATATTATTGATTTATCCTTGTAGTTAAATTGTAAAAATTGAACTAAACTGAACAAAGATACAAAAGGTTAGAGAATAAATTTAACTCTTGCATATGTCTATCTGATTTGAAAGAAACAAATCTACTTTCAACCAAACAAACTATTAGTTTTTATTTGAACTATCACTTCATTTTGTATTTGCTTATTATTGTGGAACCTTGCCAGTTGATGACACTGTGGACATATGGATTTCTTATTTTGTGGAAATTGTGTGTGTGTGTGTGTGTGTGTGTGTGTGTGTGTGTGTGTGTGTGATATTAATATTACTAACATAGATCTATTTTAAACCCATATCTATTAAGCACCGAGAGGGATCCGATTTCTTGAGGTGTACATTTTGTACCATTTTGATCCCTCTCGGTACTTGATAGATATGGGTTTAAAATGAATCTATCCTAGTTTAACTTAATTTTATTTTATTTAAGTCAAAATGTAGTTTATACTTTTCATTTTATGGTTTTTAATATTTTTTTTTATTTATGTCGACTAGCATAACATGGCTAACATGACAGGATCTCCCCCATACTAGGTTGGAGAGAACCTCTCTTCTCTCGGTGCAATGAATTATGACCATGTTTTGATTAAGTCTCTAACATTAAAAATTTAATAGATAATGGATCTGTGTAGGAGACCGATTCTTAATTTATTTTGGTATTTCGTGAAAATCTTGTTCATAAGGGAATCTTGAGCCTTAGCTATGGTGACGAGGACCATGTTTGTAGAATTAACCCTATTATGATCTAATCTATATTATACAAAGAAATTATAAGATTGGTGGTAACAACCCAAGGAGCATGATGTAGTTGTATTCCTTATAGCAATTCGTAATATCTATTTCTATGTTACAAAGACAAGGAAATTATTGTATTCCTATATATTGAGCGGTGGCGTATGTGTAATATTTATCAAGTTATAGTGATAATCAAAATTCATCTAAAATTGGCTATGCTTAATAAATGCTTAAAAGGGAGGAAGAAGAGATAAATGGGGGGAATTTTTTGGTTAATTGTTTTTTTTTTGGGGGGGGGGGGGGGGGGAATAGAGAATTCTGGAAAAAAACTGAGAAGGGAAAATGGAAAAGAAGCTGAATCTGGGAACTCGTGGGGGAAACTAGAGAGAGATCTGAAATAGAGGGGTAGTTGGATCTCGACATTATGAAATAGAGGGGTAGTTTTATCTCAATACCTACTTGAAAATATGGTTTCATATGTGTCTATTGTTGTTGTTAGGGATTTTGGGCATAGAGGGCCATGGAATATGGGTTCCTTGGAGCTATGGAGCCGACGAGGCTATTCCTAGATGGTTGGGTGGTAAATTTTTTTGGTGATTGAGTTTCATGTTGTAGAGGAAAACCAATTATCTACATGGAGCTAGCATGGACAAACTACTAATTTACATGTACTTGATGTATTTTAATTTTATAATTCTAAAGAAAATTAGATATTAGATGGTTGAATATGTTTTGTAAGTTGTTTCATACCTGCACTATTAGTGTACAAATTGTTCGTATTGAAAATTGTATTGTTAATTGGATTGAAGCATAACTAAAATGTTAAATTGGTTAGTACCTAATTGAACAGAAACCAAATAGAAACAAGACATAACACAATGTTTTGTCTAGAAAAGAGAGAAAACCAATGTTTAGATTTATTATATAGACTTGTATTAATAGAATTTACTACAGATTATCTAAATATGAAGTAAAATAGGTCTTTACCCAAATATAATTTTCTAATTTCCAAATATTTCATGTTGTAAACTATAACTCATAAATCCTACAAATACGTAAAAGCCACATTCATTAACTAATTATGAAGTAAAATACTTGCAATTTTCCCAACTACTATTAAGGTGTAATTATCATAAAACTAATACCTAACTTATTGTTCTATTATTGACTTAATAATGTACATAATTAATATATTCTTCACTAGAATCATCCATGTGCCAGCTCTAAATCCTACAAATAGGAAAACATTGTCTATCCATATACAGTGATTCTACAATGAATATATGTCTTTCTTCTAAATCAAATCAAGGCAAGGCTAAATAATACACAAATATTTAGTTGTCTTTTAACTATTTATGAAAATATTTATTTAAAATGTCAAGATGTGTGAATGGAAATTAAGAATTCCATGTATATTTCATTGTTAAAAAACATGTATCTTGATATTCAACAATTCTATGTATGTTTATATAAATGTATTCTACAATCTAGCCAGTTTAAATTTGAACCAACATGTACTTGGTTTGATATTTTGTTTTTGGAGCTAACATATGCCACATCAACATGATAGATGTGATACATCTCACCTACTTTGGGTTGTAGAAAGCACCTCTCAATGCAATAAAAAATATTTTTATTGGCACTTTGAATGTCACAACCCCCAATATGTCAAAAAAATAATAATAAATAAAACTCTCTCTCTCTCTCTCTCTCTCTCTCTCTATATATATATAACCTTATCTCCAAAGAAGAACTATATAATCATTTTAGTTTTTACACTTGAATTCTATTTTCCAATTCTAACCTATGGTTAAAATTGCATGCTGGAAGGGTATAGGTTTACCCCTTGGGGTCATTGATTGACCAAGGTAAAATAATCTTGTTTCCACTAGAATTTTTGTAGCAAGTTTACTTGAGGGTTAAAGTCTATGGTTAAACTAATTTTTTAAGGTTAAGGTTCTAAGGTTTCAAGCTTATTCCTAAGCTTGGATCATAGCATCAACTCAGTATGAATTCTAATGTTTAAGCATGAGATGTTGTTTTATTGTTATGGGTTCTATGTAAGGTTTAACCCTTTTAAACATTTTTTAGTGTTTAACCAAATATATGTTAAACCTAACTTATTAAGGTTTTTGGTTCCATGTTATAGTTTGGTTAAGACATATATGACAGTCCATATGATGTTTATACTATGCTTCTGAAGCAATATAACTATGCGATAAAAGTTTGACTTAGAAGTTAACATGATGCATGGAGGGATCAAGGTAAGGTTTTGGGAAACTAACACATTTTTTAAGCTATTTGGATGGTTTTAATGTTGCACTTTTAAGCTTGACCCGTGGCATGCAAGTTGACAAGGAAGCTAGGGTGGTTGATTGCTTTTCTTGCACAACAATAACTATGATGATTCAGGACTAGGATTTTGTAGATGGAAGTATGGCCCACCAGGACTAGGATTTTGTAGATGGAAGTATGGCCCACCATTTTTTCTGAAGCTCTATCTCTGTCAATGGATGAGTTTCTTGTTAGCTTGGTTACAAATTGGAAAGTGTGACACTAAACCTGTCGAGATTTTTATTGTTATTCCACGTTGATAGTTTCCTTGTAATAGATTTGGCTGAGGGTTTCTTGCTTTATCGTGAAATGTGGTTACCTTAATTCGAGTTGATCCATAATGCTTATACAAGCTCTGAGCTTGCAAATGTAGAGGGTTTTTTTTTTAACATGAATGAGAAATTTATTATATTATTCATTTGGTTAAATGATTTCTTAGAAGTTGTCTGACATCCTTTCTGTGTAAGTTTTGTCTCTGTTGTTACTCAAAGAATTTATGATGAGAGTCCTATAATGGTTTCTAGCTTCATTGATGTGTGGATTGTCTGCAAGGAGGACACTCATCCCGGTAAGATATCTGTATGACATTTCTCCTAAATATTTCAGTTCTTAAAACATTTTCAATAGGTTAATACCAATGTGGTTGCTCTGCAGAGTTGTGTAAAATATATTCCTTCGTATTAAACTCTGTGGATACACCACCTATCATTTTATCCATTTTTACATATCATCAGTAAGTTATGATTTACCATTGCCTTGTTTTTTGTTTTGTTTTGTTACATACCTTTGTCAACATTGTTTGGTTTTGGATAGTTTTAGCTCATAAAATTTATTGTTGTAGAACTCGATTGCATGAGTATTAACCATCGGTTATTCTCGTTGGCCAGAGGAATTTATGTTTAGGCAATTTTTTAATACCTTATCCATTTCAATCTTTATAGTTTTTATACAAAATCCAGGAGTAATGACTGTGTGCATATCTGTTATGTGCATGAGGAGTACTAGCGTATCCAAAACTACGTGATCATTTTTAATCTTTTGTTGTTGTGTTTGTTGGTTTCTAAAATTAGGAAGAGATCGTTTGGTGAGTTTTGTTTACCCCCATTATTGTTAACTCAATACTCTTTTAATGAACTCGGATCTCTAACTATTTATCTGTTTGCATTTGGGTAGAATCTGGATCGTGTCATTGTTGCAATTTGGATAAATACTTGTTCCTCCATTCAGGTATGCGCAATGCCCCTTTTTTTCATCCACAAGGTATGCTATATAGATACCTCTGTGCAAGGGTTTGAAATTGGAAGAAAGGTTCATGAATTCTTAAGAGTCACTGGAAGATTTAAGTTGAGTTTTATGAGATGATGGAATTTTAGTGTGTGTAAAAGAATATTAGGGTTAAGACTCCGTGATAATGTTTAAAGCCTAGTTAGACTGTTCCTTTTCTATAATAAAACTTAAAATATTAGGACTCCATATTTGTAATATGAATGCTACTGTGTAACGCTATAAGGGAGGCTTTCTTTCCCTGTCAACTTTAGTTATATTTGATAACATATACAATTTAGAAGTGTTTTAATTTTGAAGCGTTTTAGTTGATGATTCTAGTTCGATTCGCAACATGATTGTTTGTCTCATTAGACACTTGAATTAATATTTTAATCCAAAAGATTGGATTCTTTTTGTGCATTATTACTGTGTATGTGGAAATTTTGTTTACCTTCTCGGATTAGTTAATAACCTATAAACCGTTTTCACTTTGATAAAAAAAATAGTGATGGTTATACAAGTGTTTACCCTTAACCTTATGGAATATTCATCATTTAGCAGTATATTTATAATATTTATATACTATGAAGCCTCTCAACTCTTTTGCTACCTCTATACACTTATAGCAGTTAACATAATTTATCAATTGTTAATTCTATTTAAGTTATTGAAGTTACACTAAGGATTTATCTAGCATGAAAATTG
>LPNX010151657.1:305053-362559 GCA_001517045.1 Pseudotsuga menziesii | reverse complement strand
ATATATATATAACCTTATTTCAAAAGCATAACTATATAATCATTTTAGTTTTTACAGTTGAATTCTATTTTCCAATGCTGGCAGGGTACAAGTTTACCCCTTGGGGTCATTGATCGACCAAGGTAAAAGAATCTTGTTTCCACTAGAATTTCTGTAGCAACTTTACTTGAGGGTTAAAGTCTATGTTTAAACTAAGTGTTTAAGGTAAAGGTATAAGGTTTCAACATTAATCCTAAGCTTGGATCATAGCATCAACTTAGTATGAATTCTAATGTTTAAGCATGAAATGTTGTTTTATTGTTATGGGTTGTATGTAAGGTTTACCCCTTTTAAACCTTGTTTAGTATTTAACCCAATATGTGCTAAACCTAACTTATTAATGTTTTTGGTTCCATGTTATAGTTTGGTTAAGACATATATGCTAGTCCATACGATGTTTATACTATGCTTCTAAAAAATATAACTATGCAATAAAAGTTTGACTTAGAAATTAACATGATGCATGGAGGGTTCAAGGTAAGGCTTCTGGTAGATAACACATTTTTTAAGCTATGTGGATGGTTTTAATGTTTCTATTTTAAGATTGACCCATGGCATGTGAGTTGACAACACAATGAGGGTGGTTGATTGCTTTTCTTGTAGAGCAATAACTGTGACTCAGACCTCTAATTTTGTAAATGGAAGTGTGGCCCTACATTTATTCATAAGATCGATCTTCGTCATTGCATGATGTTTTTCTTGGTTTGGTTGCGAATCGAAAAGTGTGACACTAACCTTATCAGGTTATTTATTGTTGTTTCTTGTTCATAGTTTCCTTGTAATAGATTTGGATGAGGGTTTCTTTCTCTGTCGTGAACTGTGTTTACCTTACTCCGTGTTGATCCATGATGCTTGTACGAGCTCTGAGGTTGCAAATGTAGAGGCATTTTTTTGAACAAGAATGGGGAATTTATTATATTATAGCTAGGCTCTAAATTCTTCATTCACTTAAATGATTTCTCAAAAGTTGTCTCACTTCCTTTTTGTGGAAGGTTTGGCTCTATTGTTGCTCCGAGTATCTGGGATGAGAGTCATGTAAAGGGGTTTAGCTTCATTGATGCGTGGAGTGTCTGCGAGGACGACACTCATCCCAATAAGCTCTCTGTATAGCATTTCTCCTAAATATTTCAGTTTTAAAAACATTTTCAACAGGATAATACCAATGTGTTTGTTATGCAGATTTATGTAAAAGATTTCCCTTCGTCTTAACCTCTGTGGATACGCCAGCTATTATTTTCTCCATTTTTACATATTGTTGGTGAGTTATGATTTAACATTACCTCGCTTTTGATTTTGTTGCAGGACTTTGTCAATGTTGATGGGTTTTGGATAGTTTTAACTGATAAAAATTATTGTTGCAAAACTCGGTTGCATGAGTATTAACCCTCAACCATTTTTGCAGGCCTGAGGAAGTTCTTTTCAGGTAAGTTTTTAATGCCCTATCAATTTTAATATTTATGGTTTGTATACCAAAATTCAAGTGTAATGACTGCTTGCGTATCTGTTATGTGCAAGAGGAGTGATGGCGCATCCGAAACTCTGTGATAATTTTTAATCTTTTGTTGTGGTGGTTTTTGGCTTCCAGAATTAGAAGAGTTCCTCTTGTGAGATTTTTTTACCCTCATTATTGTTAACTCAATACTCCTTTAATGAAATCAATCTCTAATTGTTGATTTATTTGCATTTGTATAAATTGTAGGTCATGGCATTGCTACAATTTGGATAAATACTAGTTACTCCATCTAGGTATGTGAAATGCCCCTTCTTTTCATCCACAAGGTCTGGTATATAAATACATGTGTGCAAGGGTTTGACCCTAGAAGAAATCTTAACGGATTCTTAAGACTCGCTGAAAGATTTAAGTTAAGTTTTATGCACTAATTTCATTTTCATGTGTGTAAAAGAATGCTAGTGTTAATACTATGTAATAATGTTTAAAGCCTAGCTCAAGTGTTTATTTTCAATAATAAAATTTAAAATTTGAGGACTCCATATTTGTAATATGATTACTATTGTATAACATTACAAGGGAGGGTATATTTCCCTCTCAACTTTAGTTATATTTGATAACATATACATTTTAGAAGTTTTGAAGTTTGAAGCGTTTTAGTTGATGATTCTATTTCGATTCACAACTTGATTGTCGGTCTCGTTAGATACTTGCATTAACCTTTTAATCCAAAATATTGGATTCTTGTTTTACATTATTACTATTTATGTGGAAATTTTGTTTACCTTCTTGGCTCAGTTTATAACCTATTAACAATTTTAACTTTGATAAAAAAAATAGATAGGGTTTTACAAGTGATTACCCTTAACCTTATGGCATATTCATCATTTAGCGGTATATTTATAATCTTTATATCTTATGAAGCCTCTCGTCTCTTTTGCTACCTCTATACAGTGTTAATAGTTAATATAATTTATCAATTATTAATTATATTTAAGTTATTGAAGTTACATTACGGGTTTCTCTAGCATCATAGTGATTTCTGCATAAAAGACTATTCTCGAGTGCTATTAACTTTGTGCATAAATTAGTCTGTAACAACAAATGAAAAAACATAATTTTAAAAAGTTGTTTGATTTATAAATGTGTGTATATAAGACTCCAAATAAGAAACTAGCATGATTTAATAATCAATTTCAGAGATGTAACTAAAAAATATAAAACACAGGATTAATGGAATGGAACCTGACACCACTGATGGGGAATCAAAACTGAAGGTTTTCATTCCTCCCAACCAATCTTCAAGAACATCCAAGTTACTTGCTCTAAAATCCTCGAGCCTATTTTTTGAACCACAAGGACAACGAGTGGTCACAATGCTCTCTCTTTGCATAAGCTAGTACGCATTCCCCTCCATCATAAACCTCATACTCATTCGATGGGTTCAATACTTATAGTATTTTTCCTAGGACTTGGTCATTTATGAGCCACCTGTTCATTATTACTCCACGATGAGTCTCGACCTTATTTTTAGGGAGGATTCCTCCTGCATCACTTGAGATTTCATTCAACAGTTTTTCCACTTGGGATTTTCTTTTGGCACTTTCCATTCCTCCTTGTGGGCGAGCACACACTCTACAAGAACTACTGCAGTTTTGATTCTCTCAGTTTTTAATTATTAAATTATTATTCATTAAATTATATTTATTTTGACCTCACTTGGTCAAAATCTCAAAAATAATAATTTAAAGTCTTTAAAACAAATAAATATTTGAGTTCTTAGGTGTGTTACATTAAATATCATGGACATTTATGTTGTCCTCAATATCAAGGATCTATAATCTTTATTTAATAAAATAAATTTCTTCTTCTATTGGATTACTTGATCAGTGTCATAAAATGAACTGTACTACTAATATGATTTACATTTTTACAATGAATAGATGTATAATTAGTTGTTACAGTTGTTTAAATAATACAAAACATTAATACAATTATTATATCCAAATATATTTAATTAAAATATAAAAATTAATATTATTTCAAAAAATATCTCATTATCTTATAAGAAATAAAAAGTTTCATTTGCATACCTACAACATTGAAAATGTTATTAATGAAACACATCATTTTACTGGCTTTGAAAAAACCATTGAGATTTATTCAAATTTATGCATCCGTACACTTAAGTGAGTGTTATGCACTAGTGCAAAAACATTGTAATAAAAGCACTAATGCTCCTCGTGAAAACAAGAACATGACTTCCTTAGCCCCAAGGGTTAGCTTAATTGGTAAGACGTGTGCACACTCTCTCGATTTGGGGAGAGGTCATGGGTTCGAGCCTTGAGTCCTTTGGGGTTAGGCCTTTTGCAAGGATGGCCGGTGGTTTACCACCTCTACCATCCACTAATGTGGGGAAGTATTGCTAGGTTTCCTATGCATATTTCCATATGAAAGAAAAAAAGAACATGACTTCCTTCGACAAAATTGTTAGTACTATTATTAATATTATCTTTATCATTACAAAAGTTTATGACGCACAAGGTGATATATTCATGGGTACTTTTACATATGAAATATGCATCGGTGTTGTAGAAAATATAGAACAAGGATTCATAACATATCTAATATGCTTATGTATAGAATATGTCTTTAAATAATTTATATGTATCAAACTATGCAAATTGGTTCGAGGCATCGATAATATGTAGTATACATTGGTTATAGAATTTTTATTAGAGGGCGGGTACGTTGGTGCATATAAAATATATTCATCACATTAGTGTGTTATGGCAATTTAAGCATATAAAAAAAAACTTTACTCAAACCTTTAATTGTAAAAAAAATTAGTCATGGTGAAAATCCATTGAAACCTTCAATCAACCTCTATAACTAATACTATTGTAACACTAGAAACTTATATAAAAAAAGACTCCACTAGAATGTGTTCTTTTAGTGAAAAAATAGTTTAAAAAACATAAAATGTCATAATGGACAGCAATAATATTTTTGTGACTTTCGAATCTACCAAATAACCCTCCAAAGTATTTTTTTAAGAATATTCGTGTGATAGTTGCTTAGTCTTATTTGTATGTTGGTTATGTAAACAAATAATTAACTATTATCCTTTAACTTGAGTTATCTCTTGGTTAGGTGATCTTACCATTTTTTTAAATAAGCTCCATGATGATTAAAGAAGCAGAACAAATAAATGTCATAAAAATCATTAACAACCATTCTCTCTACAATGTTTTTTTACAATCATTCACAATGGAAAACAAAGGTCCATCCATGGTATATTATCCTAAATTTTAATATTAATAAATATTTCATCCCACCTTTGGTTGTAAACTAATCACGACTCTCAATGTCTACTTCATAAATCCACAAGATAGCAAACATACTTATATCAAACAAGCAATCATAAGAATTTAGTTAACATTTGATGCATCAACCTCAGAAAGTTATTATGTTTAGAACCATATCCTAGTCATTCACGGAGTAATTATGTTTAGAACCATATCCTAGTCATTGTCTCAGTGAGCTTTCGACTTTGCATTTAATATGTAAAAAGAAACATATTAATGATCATCCTTTATACTATGCCATACCATGAATATGCTCCATAATCCTTTTCAACAAATGAATATCATTTTTTCAACAAATAATCACCATGTAAATCATTACCTTAATCAAATTATAAAGCATAGTCATCAACCATATTTAAGAATCAAAATTACATTACATAACATAATATTCTCAATACAACTATCTTCACTAATATTGATAAGATCACATCAATAATATTTTATACTATTCAATACGTTTTTCAATACCATCATACTTGTGATACTACTAACCTTCATAAAATCTCATTAATAATATTTTATACTATCTTCTTCACTAATATCACTTATGTATCACTCATCTAAATAAAATCTTCATGAATTTGTTGCCACTTATGTTCACATAACCCAACTAATGCTCACCCCAAACTCCCACCAAACATAATCACATCAAGCAATTATATTCACATCACCAACCTATAATCAGTGGCACGAGATTGGTAATTTTACTAGCCGTACGTGAACACGCAATTGATTATGAAGAGTTTAGTTTGTAATTGACGTGCACAATAGAAACGTTGGGCAACCATCAAATCATGGGATCAAATGAATGAAATAAAATCAATCCGCATTTTTTTTCACAAATCACTACTATTATGGTTGAAACTATTATTTTAAGTTTTTTATTTTAAAACTATAATGGTAGTTAGTTTTTTTTCTTCTATTTTTTTTAGTTTTTAATATTGGTTGAATTTTCTTTTAGCAAATAGAGATGCTATTAAGATACAAAGCATCATGTATCAACATGTGCCTATTACCAAATAAAGCTTCTACTTTTTTTTTTGAAGAGTGGAATGTGCAAAGGATCACCATAGATCACATACAAATATATAGAGAGAAAAAGTTTAATGTATACATCTTCATTTTATTTACTTGAAATTTACTTCATAAAAAAAAAAATTTGATATATTTTTATTAATATTTATAATGCACTTTAATTACAATAAAATGATTTTAGAGTTATGTTTACAATAACAAACCATAGCTTTTATTTTGCTTCCTTTTTGTTTTATGTTATTGCAAACTCTAGCATTGGGAGTATATTTTCTCTATAGTTTGACTTTGATATTTTTTATAATGATCATTTATTTCCTTTGTGTACTTATATATGGGGTTCTAAGTATTTGTTGGATGTATATCATTCATTACATTGGATCCCAAATTGTGTTTTTTATTTATTTTTCTTAATTCTTTAATAATTCATGATGCAAACTTTATATTAACCAGTATAGATCCATCTAAAAGGGGATCTACCCAGCATTGAGAGGGATCAAATATCTGAAGGTGTAACTTTTTTAGAGTGGAAGTGTTGAGGAAATGTGTGATCAAATGTTTATTATCTAATTTATATTGTTTTAAATATATATCCAATTCTAAATAATTTAAATTAATTTTAGCGTACATGTTATTTTTAATAATAGATTTTATTATTTTTTATAAAAGACGTGTGTCAATTCTAGGATGAGCATGGAAGGAGTTACACATCTCTCCCATATTGGACTATGGAATGCACCTCTTCGGTGCAATAATGCACTAGTATGTTTTTTTATTAAAAATGCACCACTTGAACACAATTTTCAAAAAAAATATACTAGCTTAAGTGATGCACAATATAGAGAAACTATACAGTGTGTGAAATATATTGCTAAGTACATCGTTTTGAAGATTTTTTTTTTCTAAAACATTATAGAGTTTATTCTAGGTGCATTGTATAGTAATAACACATGAATGCTTAAGTCGGTATTAAGTACACCAATGCACGCTATTGTACAATAAATGTTGCTTAACTAGAAAACAATTTTATACTAAAATTCTTTCATGATTTTGTGGTTCACATATTACATGATCTCTTGTATTTGATTATGCGGAATTTTATTGATAGAAGATTAGGTAAAATAATTATAACGACGAGACGAGGGTGAGGGAAGCAATGCCAAGAAGAAAACATAAAAAAGTTTTTAAAAATTTAGTAAAAGTAATATATTTTATTTAATTGTAGGTTTAAATTATGTGTATTGGAGAATGTGTTTCATGCAAATAAAAAAAATGTGAAGAAACTACAAAAGATTGCATAGAATTTGAAAGCAAATGTGTACAAAAGCTTTATGGAAATGTTCCAAAGAGATGATTTAGGTGCATCAAAAGTGAAAAAATGAGGTTTTACCATAAATTTACTTCTTAAAAATAATCACTAACTTGTTTCAAACATTCAATTTCACATTTGATTAATGTTGTATAGGGATTGACAATGAGGGAGCATAAGATCTTTCTAAGAAGATGAAAATAATGAAGAATATAAGTGATTGTGTATAAGTCCTTGGATCAAATCGTGTGGTTTTGGAGGTGTTTTGGAGTGTACTAAGAGAGGGAAAACCTTTTATAAAACTATGGTGGATTTAGTGGAAAGCATATGTAGATGTTCTCTCTATTTACAATACAAAAATCAATAGAGTGATCTTCCAACATTCAAGTTGTAAATATCTCATGAATTTCTGGAGCAATGGTCAATGCGACCTATGAAACTTGCAATACAAAAAATGGTCAATGTAAGTGTTGAAGAAATGAGGCATGCAAGTAAATCAAGAAATTACAATAGTTTGAGTGATGAATGATGATCATTGAAATAGAATGTTACAAGTTGTATAGGTTAAAATGTTTATTTATGGATATTAAATATGTTCTTTAATGTGGAAATATTGTCGCAATTGGATGATGCCATATTAGTAATAACTATAACAAATATTTTATTGGCATTTTAAACATTGTGGACATTTTTGTTGTCATTTATAATTAAGATTCTCTTAGCCATATTTATTAAAATAAATTTCGTGTTTTATTGCATTGTTTGTCTAGTGTCGTAAAATGAACTCTACTGCTAAGTAAATATATGTATGATTTACATTGTTACAATAAACATATGCATAATTAGTTTGTATCTTACTTTAAATGATACAAAACATTAATCTAATTGTAATATCCAAACATATTTAATTAATATATATAACATCAATATTGTTGTACAAAATAATTTGTTTTTCTTATAATTAATTGACATTTTATCTTTAAAAAAAAGAAATTTCATTTGCATACCTATTACATGGAAAAATTTAGTAGTGCAAGACATCAATACATTGTATTCACTCAAAAAAAACACTGTGATTTATTCAAATTTATGCATCAGCATGCTTAAGTGAGCATTATGCACTGATGCAAAATTATTGTAAGAGAAGCACTAATGCTCCTAGTGAAAAAAAAACCACAACTTCATTCAACAAAATTGCTAGCACTATCTCACCATTATCTTTATCATTACGAACAAATATCATGACCAAGGTGATATATGCATGGGTGATTTTACATACAAAATATGCATTGGTGCTTTCATCATACAAAATATACACCAAGGCTTCATAGCATATATAATATACACTTATGTATAGTATATGTTTTTAAAGAACTTATATGTATCAAACAAGGGAACACTGGTGCACACTATTGACATCAATGCCTCGATGCTTTTAATATCTAAACTATGCATAAAGGCATAAAAAATATGTAGTATGCATTGGTTCTAAAGTTATTGTTTGAAGGCACCAATGAGTATCAATGAAGAGCACATTGGTGCATATTAATATATTCATTGTATTAATGTGCTATGTCAATTTAAGCATGTTGGGCGTATGTTATATTCTTTGGATTTGCATGTGGAGGGGAGGCACGCCTGTCCTCATCGTGTCTGATGATCCTTGTCGACGCCTTCTAAAAAATATAACATATGATCCTTGTCGGCACTTTTTTGGTTGTTTTGGCTATTTTGGGGAATTTCCTAAAATATGTAATTTAATCTTGGTTAAGGGATTAGAGTCTATTTTCTAATATAGGTTAAGGAATTAGAGTATTGGATGTTGTTGAATACCTATATTTTGTATTGTGAGGGATTCTTAATGATAATGAGAGAATAGGAGGTGTGGCTCAAAGGTTTGTTGATTTTCTCGGTTAAGGGTTTACAAGATAAATCTATGTGTTTATGTATGAAAACTATGGTCAATTTTTTGTTTTTATTAAAATAATTTGTATGATTTTCTTCTATGCATAGGTTCAAAACTTACATGTGGTATTAGAGCTCTATTATTGGCATAAGGGGGGTGCCTTTGTTAATGAGGGTTCAACGTCGTTGATAGATCTTAGGCCTATGGTAAACCTGGGTTTAGTGGGAGCTTTGCAACATTAATTTGTGCATTGAAAGAGAATGGTGAGCAGTTCAAGAATTGAGATCGAGAAATTCAATGACCATAATTTGGAGCTATGGAAGCTCAAAATGGAGGGTCTTCTTATAGACTGGGAACAGTGGATTGTTGTGGCTTCGGGTACGAAACCCATTGGAATGTCACAAAATGATTGGGTTAAATTAGAAAGAAGTGCGAGGAGTACAATATGATTATGCTTTCCATACTCTGTGTCGTTGAAAAAATCAGGTGAAGATAGTGTGGTAAATCTTTGGGGAAAACTAACGAGTTTATTGGAGTGAACGTAATCGAACCCCAAAAAAAATCGAAATATCCATAATGAAAAGTAATAATTGAATGAAGATTTTTACAATAAGAGAGAATACCTTTTATAGGTCTAAACACACCATTTCAATGGAATGGTGTGATCCTACAATTAGCTAAGTAATATTACATTTAATATTTAAAATATGTTTTCTTAAATACTTATATACATAACATTGTCCTCGTGTTTTAGAACACTTTGTCCTCAAAGCAAGGGTAAAGACAGATATTGTTTATGAAATTGTTCTATCTCCCATGATGTGTCTTCATCTTGAAAATTTTTCCACCTAATCAGATATTCCTTGAGTGTTCGAGAACGAAGTCTTCTTTCTCTCATTACAATGATTGCCTTTCGTTCCAAAATTACCATTCCTTTGTCATCTGACATAGGAATTATTGTTTTCATCGTTTGATGTTGCCCCAACATTTTTTTGAGATATGATACATGGAAGAAATTGTGGATATGACTTTTATCAAGTAATTGTAATTCATAATCAACTTGACTAATCTTCTTGGTGATCTGGTATGGTCCATAGAATTTTGGGGCCAACTTGTTTTTTCCTCCTTGTTTAAGAGATACATGTTTATAGGATTGGAGTCTTATGAACACCCAGTCTCCTACTTCAAAATATCTTTCCGTTCTGCATTGATATGCTTGTTGCCTCATATGGTTTTGTGTTGTGACCAAGTTATCCTTGAGTAATTCAATCGTTTTTTGAGATTTCTCTAGTTGGTTCCTTACTCCTTGAACATTAGTGTTGTTTAGAACTAACTCCTTCCAATTTGGAGGTTCATACCCATATAAATATTGGAAGGGGGTAATTTTTGCAGAGGTGTGGTCCATTGAATTGTACCACCATTCTGCTAGGTGTAACCATTAAGACCAATACTTTTGCTTATCTATTATGAAACAACGTAGATAGGATTCTAAGCATCTATTTACAACTTCACTTTGACCATCTGTTTGGGGGTGGTAAGATGAGCTCATATTCAGTGATGTGCCTACCTGTTTGAAAAATTCCCTCAAAATTTTCCATTAAATTTTGCATCTCTTTCGCTGACAATGACCTTTGGGAATCCATGTAATTTGTAGATATTCAAACAAAATATATCTACAATTTTTTCTATCATGTCAGTATTTTGTATTGCCACGAAGTGTGCAAATTTGGTTAATTGATCGACCACTACAAAGATTTTTTCCTTTCCTTCAGACGGAGGTAACCCATCAATGAATTCCATTGATATCTCTTCCCATTTCTGGTTGAGAATGTGTAGGGGGTGAAGTAACCCCAAGGTTAAAATATTTTTGCTTTTGTTCCTTTGGCATTTGTCACATTCTCCCACATAATGTTGGATATATTTTCACATCCCCTTCCAAAAAAATGATCTTCTTGTATTATAGTAAGATTTGAAGAATCCCACGTGTCTTGCAGGTGGTGAATCAGGGGATTCCTTCATTACTTTAGACTTGAATTTAGAGTTTGAGTTTAAATAAATCCTCCCTTTTGTTGATGCCTGGAAAATTCCCAAGTATTGACAATAGGGATTATCCCTGGTAATCGGTCCCAGTTAGATTGTCCACCATTTGGTGTGAGAAATATGTCCGATTAACGGTTCGGTTACCGTAGATTAAGTTGTTTACAAAATGTTTATTTGTTGCGGCCTGATTCACTGTTTATGTTGTTTTCTTTAATTAAATGATGAAATGCAAGTACCTAATCAAAATGCATATAAGTGATAAACAGAAACCTCACTACTGATGTGCAGGTTCTTACCTCCTATCTTATCATTCCTACCTTATCAATTATCTTTTAAATCTAAGACTAAGCTAATCTATCCTATTCTAGTTTACTCTATCCCTGTAGGGAGAAGATTTAAAATTAGAGCAATGTACTGTAACTATTCATACCAATTTCACAGATAGATGTTTCAATTTAATATGCATATTCACAACATAAATAATACCAAATAAAGCTCTGATATAATAAACCATTCATTACTCATTTCATACACAGACATTTACGTAGAAAGAAAAATCATTCGTAACCACATAATTAATTCGAAGGAGTTAGAACGATCTCGCGGCATATTGAACGAAACAATAAGAAGCAATTCCACATTGTAAACTCCACACATTCCAAGAAAAGTTATGTGCATGCCTTTCCCAACAAATAGGTCCTTCTTTATTAGCAAAAAATTCAGTTCTCTTACATAATAGTCCAACCCTTCTTTTTACTAGCAAAAGTCCTCTCTATTCTACTTCCTATATCTATTTATATTACAATTAGGATTCATCATCTAGTGACTCTTCATTTACCCTAACCCTAGGGATTCCAAAATTTCTATGTTAGTGCTTTACATAGGAAGATGCCAAAAATTCCATAAAAGACAAAATTTCAAGTGGGACCTACCATGCTGGAAACATATGCTCCCCATGCGTTAGCCTCTTTAGTAATGGTTTGGTATTTGAATGGCTCCAGTACCTGCACAGTCACTTCATGCATTGACAGTTGTGTCTCGATGCATGTCACTTTTTCTATTGTCACATTACACATGTCTTCTAAGATGTAAGCATTGATAGAAGCCTGTCCAACAAAATGATTAATATCTTCTTCATTGGACACTTCTACTTTCCTTATGTATCTTATGTATTCTTGTAATCTGTCCTGCAAATGTTTCATGTGTTGGTATTTGCTGGAAAGGTTAGTGATCTTAGGAACCAAAGGAATATGGAACTTCTCATGGACTTGATATATCCTTTTATAAAAGTCCTTTCACTTTTCCATAGTTTTAGAAATCTCATTGTTTAACCTTAGGGAGGCTTTCCTCCAAACTTTAGAAGTGCTATTTCTAATTTTATGGCTTCTGATGTCTTTTAGGGTAGATGTTCAGGAAACTTTGAGTTAGATTCCATCCAGGTCAACTGGATTTTGACCTTTTCTCTGACCTCCATCAGTCCTTTTCTGAAATTCAGTGATTCTGCTGCAGTCACCCTTAGTCTAGCCATTATCAACCTCACTTTATAGATCTCACCTATGAGAGTCACTTGAGCTTGATGTATATGTTTTCAAAATTTGCAGGATTGATCACAGAAGGGAGTGATGTCCTTCTTTTTCTCATGAGCTATATTCTGTTGATTCTCCAGATATTCCTTCTTCTTTACCAACTCTTCTACCTGGGTTTTCAACTCTTCAACCTGTTGGCTTGCCTCAGAATCTCTTGACTCTAGTTGCAAGATTCTGGTTTCAAAATCATTTTTCTCTCCTTCCATTATTACTAGTTGTACATTCATTGACTCCTTCTATGTCTCTAAAGTCTGGTATTCTCTTAGGAGTCTTTCCTTTCTGGAGAGGATGGAATCATGCTTCCATTTCAAATCTATTCCTTCTCCTCGTAATTTTACAAGACTATCCTTCAGCTTGAGCATCTTCACCTTGTTACGCTCCCCATCATCCATCAACTGATCAACATTGTCGACGTTGGCATGTGCAGCTTCTATATTCACCGAGGACATGAATTTTGGGTCTTTGTAGGTAGCCTTCATTATGGTATTTTCAGTGACTATGACTACATCATCTTGCATGCCCATCTTTAACCACTTCTTTGACCTTCGTGTAATGGTCTTCCATGGTTTTTCAAAGATGATGGTATCTAGGTGAGCCACGGTGTGTTGATTTGATGGAGTGAATGGGGTAATCCTGAGATCTACAAAGGGGATGTGAGCACCTGTCATTGTTCCACTTGATGAGGCAATGGGGTTATGTCCATTGGGTCATTTTGGGATGCCTCTTGATCCAAATATTCCCTGATCATGTCCTCTTCCTCTTTTCTTCTTAGTTATGCATTTGCTTCCTCAGCTTCCTTTTGTGCTCTTTCTCCATTTCCTCTCTTTAATATTTCCTCTTCTTGTTGCCTCTGGGCTTCTTCTGCTTGCCTCTTCTTGGCTTCTTGTTTTAGTTTTCTCTCTATCTCTGCTTGTTGCAACCTTAAGGCCTCTTCTTTTTATTTCTACGGCTTCATTTTTGTTGTAGTGCCAACATCATTACTCCCGTTGGCACCACTTTTATTAGTAAAATGTTTACCTAACTCAATTAAATTGTCAGTCCTTACGAACACTTCGCTGTCTCTTTTGAATAATTATGACTATTCGTAGTGTATTTTCATGGTCACACAATGTTCAATGACCTTTCCTCTACTATCATTTATTTGAAAAACAATTTCTCTAAAATGAAAAGTTTCCAATTCCTTTACAAAGTCAATGGCTCCCTTTACCTTGGATAATTTGTATCCTTTCAGATGCAAAAATGAAGTGGGGGAGAAGTTTCCTTCATCATGTCATGCAGGCAGATGGTGACCCCATTTAAGAACACTTGCCTCATGACCTCTTTGTAGACTACTTAGTCCGTGGCATATTTTGGAAGAAGGGATGGAGCTCTGTAACATCCATACATTCTAAGGTTTCGTTCCTTCCTACGAGAAATAGTAATATCCATACTTTCTTATAACCTCCACTGCATTGTCAGATAGGAAATTTGGTTCTTTTAGGAAAATTATCTCGTAAAGCGGTATAATAAATTCTTCACTAATGATTTTGTAATATCCCACTTACTTATGGGCCCATAGAATTTTATAGGAAATGTAAAATGGAGCCTCGGTTGAGGTCCAAATGCACCCCAGCTTAGAAAACGGGTGCCTGCACAAAATGCAGTAAATAAGGTACGATGACATGTACAACTCCTCCCTTTTCTAAGTCATACCTCCCTATGCAGTTGCTCCACGGGATGATAGGGTGTCTGATATGATGTCTGCCCAATTAGAAAACGTGCCTTCAAAGCCTATATAGTAAATTAGAGGAACCCAATTTAGTTATTAAACAATTCCATCAGCTCAACAAAAAAATCTATTTAACACCAATGATATGATTCCGAATAGGGTTCGTAGGCTTTAAGATTCATACTCCCCGCTTGCCTTATGGCGCAATTGTTTCCCTGGTACCACCATCATTTTTGCATACTCTAAGGGATAAATATTTATCCCTTTGATCCAACCATCGGTCATCATGATTTGTGGTGGAGGTAGCTTGTAATCCAATGTTATGTAGGTGGGAGTAAAAAAAGAAAAGACTTCCCCTTTGATGTCAGAGATAATCCTTGAAGCAGAATTTGTTTGAGGAAGAATCCACTCGATGACTTCTGAGCAGGGAAAAAGTTTTGGGCGTGTGGTGTATTTAGTAATACCAGAAATTCTTATTTTTTATTATATAATCATCTCTTCAAAACGTGCATACAGGATGTTTTGGTCTCTGATCATCTGATAGAGTTCTCCCCATTTTAATTTGGGAGCAATTCCTGTGATAGCCTTGGTATCTTCGAATTTAGCTTATGTCCCAGCGCTTGAGATGATTTCTACATCTAAGTCTCTCATATTTGTCTTTTCCTTCTTCTTACTGCCTATCTTAGTAATTGTGAATTCTTTATTTTCAATTCTTTTCTCAATAAGGTAATATTTCTTTGCAAAAATAGAACTTGTGATATACGGACATGAGCATAATGAAAAGTGACTTAGTAATACCATAGTTGTTTTAAATGACCAAAAGATATCAATACCAAGAAACATGCATCATTGTAGAAAAATATAAAGGTAATGGTATTACATATCTAATGAATTCTTCTAATCCCAACCCATCATTCTTACTTTCGAAAGAAAAAATACTGAAAAATAAACATTTCACCAATATTTCTCACTCATCGGAGTTTCAAGATAAGTGGTGGCATGCAAACTTAGTGGAGTGTGAACTAAACATAATAAAATTTTAAGTCTGGTGGAATCGAAAAGGGTTGGAACCGGGACCTGGTTTTGAGATGGAAGGAAGACCAAAAAGGTTTTTTCAACTAGGTAGTCCATAGTTTGGAGAAAGGGCTATTTGAAGACACGATGGAACATATCTCCACGCAGGTAACTTCAAGTTTAAAACTTCCCCTTTCTCTTTACCACTATTTTCCACCCAAAAAGATATTTACTAGGTCTTAGTGGCACACTACATGATGTTGTTAGAAACATAAATTTAACTACTATTTAGTGATGGATCAAAGACCACAACTTCTCCTAGCATACGTAAAGGTTTTTTTTAATATTTTAATCCTCATAATCATTTCAACGTAAAAGGAAAAATGCGACTTTGATAGAAACCGAAATAAGGAGTGAAAGATGAAAAAGTATGAAACATGGCTTTCTTATGGAAAGTGAAAGAGAAAATTGTCAAAAATTGTTTCAATAGCATCCTCTATCTAGGTTAATCTTAGGATCACCACAATCGGACCAGGTTTGACAAATGATCTTAGGCCTAACCTCTCCCTTAAGAAACCAGAGTGAGCAACTTGTTCTCCTTCTGAGTAGGTTTCATCAAAGGTATTGAGGACAGAAGACCAGTCTACGTGTGGGTAATGCTTCCAAGTAACTAGTTTGACACACCCACACCCTAAGCTTGCACATACTCTACTATCTCTAAAATCCAAGCCATCTGCTGCTATCATCTACCCTGGGAAAGCATACCCAAAATATTGAAATGAACAGATAAAACCTCAGTTTGCATGCATCTTAACATAAAAATGAGTAATGGCCAAGTGACTGTATCATAGGTAAATGGTAGAAAAACAAAGATAAATCCCTAAGTGTGTGCTTGCTCTACCGATTGTAGTGTGAGACCAATGTTGAAGTTGAGGAAAAATTAAACATAAACTAGAGTGCCCTCGGACCGTGAAAATCAAAGAGACCTTAATTTATACCATTAGGACAACATTACAGGCACTTATATAGGATATGGAAGTTACACGTGGATAGGGAGAGGCAGAAAAAACAATAACTAGACTTGAAAATACCCAGGTACATCCATCGTATTACAAATAAAAAGCTTCAACCTTAGAAAACCAAAGGAGTCAGAAGATGAGGTGCCTACCTATCAAGCACTCAAAATCCGTTGGATGTGACTGGGTATAATGGCTGCATGCTTCCTTTCATGATTGGATGCTAGGTTAAACAACGTTTGTGTGATAAAAAACTAAAAAAAAAATCACCCCTATATATAGAAAAAATGAGCGAAAATGCCATTAAATGTGGTCACTGGATTATTTAATACGATTGTTGGACATTAAGTGCGGTAGTTGGAAAAATGTTGTCTGGCATGAAAAAAAATTCCGATCATTCCAAAAAGAACAGTAATGTTGAAAATGTCAACGATATTGTTTGAAAACCTTTGATGATATCGACCGTTGCTTATGCGACCGTTTCGACAAAAAAAATATGTCTCTTCCAACTGTGTCACAGACGACTTGTTGAAATCCTCCGATTGACTCTATCAATGTTCAGTCTGTCGGCCAATTTCATTTTGATGCGACTGTATCGACAAAAGTTTTTGATTTTCCCTGAAAACTCGACAACCTTTATCATTGGCAAAATTACCGAACTCCTTCGATCGTTTTGGTCGAAATCCGTGAGTCACTTCCGACAATGTCGGCAAGTTTCTTTGAGTTATGCAAAAACGGCTAGTGCAAAAAACTTTCTTTTGATCCAAATGACTATTTCTGAGTGAATTTTCAAGTTCCTTTGACACATCGGAGAAACTGGCCATGTTGCTCCAATATGTTGGAAGGAAAAAGTAAGTCTTTCTTAGCCAAAAATTATTTTGCTCAAAATTTTGGAAAAAACTAAGTGTGCAAGATAGACTCCCTTGAGTTGGAAAACTAGTCTAATTATGTTTTCAAACAAAAATAGGAAGGTCCCTAAAATATTAAAAAAATTGTGGAAGTAGTTTGAGCAACAATAATTAGCGAGTAGCTGGGGAACACAAATCTCTAGAAAATCTACTTTTGGAAAACAAGACTGCTACATGGTACTTGATTTTGATTATGCACCAATTTCTTCAGTGTATTTCCTGAGACTTCTATAAAATACTAGACTTATCCAAGGATGTAATTTTCACGCATCACATTGGTTGTCATCCTTTCAGATGAGGGTAACCAAAACTAGGAGTCTTGATAACTCTCCTGGGGCCAAAATTTGAAATTAATTTTATCTCTGTCTTTTGGTTACCACTAGATATGACTCCTTAGTATCGTAACAGAGTTAGACAGATGTATTCCTTTGTTCCTCATTCCCATGCTATAAGCATTATTTTGATGCTTCCTTCATGAATGAAAATTGTCTTCTGAGTGTTCCTTGATTCCTTTCTTTTTCTTTTATATTTGGTATGGGTTCTTCCATCCATAATGTCCTTTTTTGTGAGTGATAAATTTTCTTGCTCATCATGCTCATGGATGGAGAAGAACCTTTCCAATATTTTTTGTTTAAGAAACCGTTTTTATCTGATGGTTTATTCCTTCAGAATCATTTCTTTGATGGAGACTATATATCTTAGAATTTTGACTCTTTAACATAAGCATTTTGGCTGTTGATTTGTATCATGGGATTACTATGGATTCCATAAATCCGTCATACCTATTTCCTTTCCGTGGGTCTATCATGGTAGACTTCATGAGAGAGATATTAGAGTGGGAGTGGATGGATCCCAAGATAGTACTCTATACCTCATGAGTCTTATTTATTTTACATGGTTTATAATGAATCCAATGTGGGCTCAAAGCTAGCTTCCCTTTTTATAATCCATCAACAATTAAAGAATATATTATTGATTGAACTTTATGACTCACGCCTTCCAATCAATAGTTCCTAGACTTCAAATATCCTTGAGATCATTCATATTCCTATACTCCCAATTGTCAAAAATCAAGTTGGCTTATTATAAGTAAAAACAAACAAAAAATATGAATCAAATCAAATCAGAAAAGAAAAACAAACCTATATAAAATCAAGAAAATAAAATTATATTTATGTACAACATGCTCCGAGATCCTAGGTAAAGTAATGCTTGAGAGAGAGGCCATTTACAGGAATACTTTCCTCCTGTCCTTGTAAATCTTGCAATTTGTAAGTTGATGGGCCAAGCTTCTAAGCAATCTGATAGGGGCCCACCCAGAGATGTTTAAATTTCACGTGTTTTCCCTTCTCCTCAAGGGGGTGATCCCATTTTAAGACTAAGGCTCCTATTTCAAAATTCTCCTTCTCATATTTTCGTTTGTCAAACCATATCTTGACGTTATCCCAATGTTGGTTAAACCTGTCTTTGGAATTTTGTCTTTGTTCTTCAAGTTTTAACAGAGTATTAATTCGTGATTGTAATATTTCACTACATACTTTTGAGGCTTGAGCTAACTACAAGGATGGGAGCAAAATGTTTGGGGGTAAAATGGATTCTTTTCCAAACTCCTAAGAAATTATTCGGTGTAACCCTATCTGCCCATAGTGCATTTGGAAGTGCTATGTGCCATTTTTTTTACTCTCAGTAACAGTTTCTTTAAAATTCAAATGAGATTTTTATTCATTGATTCTACTAACCCATTTCCTTGTGGATAGTGATTTGCTAAATAATGCAATTTTATTCCTTTTCACAAGTTAATTTAGTTATCTTGATAGATGACAAGTAAGATGCATTATAAAAAACAAGAGAAATTGGAACCCCAAACTTGGTCATGATGTTCTCCTACAGGAAGTTAATGACTACTTCCTCATTTACTTTGCACAAAGGAACAGCTTCCACCCATCGTGTAAAATAATCTGTAGTCATAAGGATATACCGATGTTGTAATGAATATTTTGAATTAATTTCCCCAATAATATATATGCCCCACTACTCAAATGGTTCTGAAATAATAACAGGTTGTAATGGTCCTGTTGCTTTTGACAATCCACCACCATTCCTTTGGCATACATACCATTTTCTTGCGTAAGAATGAGAATTTTAAATAGAGTTTTCCAATAGTACCCAGCTCTGTGTATCTTATGAGTTGTGGTATCTCCACATAAATATCCTCCCGAAGTAACGCCATGCAATTATTTGACTACTTTATATGCATATTCTTTCTCCATACATCTAAGAAAAACTCCATCATAGTTCTTCCTGAAAAGTACTCCATTAATTATCTGATAAGAGTTTGAATTCAATCAAAATTCCTTTCTCTGCTTGAAGTTCCAATGTTATGGTAGATATCCTTGTTGAATATAATGCGCCAAATATCTATACCATGATTTGGAAGTAGTGAAAATGGGACATACAGCAATTAAGTTTAAGTCAGTTTCATTCTCCCAATCATAATATTCATTAGCATGAGTTTCCACAAGCAACTTGCACAAACCTTGACCTTTAATAATGGTAGTTGGTTTGAACTCCAAATAATATTCTTGTAGTATGGTTACCCAATTTCCTCTTCTCTCACCCAATTCCTTTTGCACAAAGAAAGACCTGACAACCGGATGAGGAACGATAACTTTTGTTCTATTCTTCAAAATATAGGGCCTGAAATGTTTTATTACCTTGTATATTGCATATGCTTGTTTGCCTATAGGTGGATAATTCAATTTGGTTCCTTGCAATCCAGTGCTCATGAATGATATTGGATATTTGTCTCCCAATTCTCCTTTCTGAGTAAGCACTGCCACGAGAGAGTTATTTGAAGCAAAGGTGTATAGAATAACATCATTTTCAAAATCTGGACTTATTAAAGAAGGTGTATTAGATATTTCTCTCTTTATGTCTTTAAAGGAAACCTTCTCAATGTCATTCCACTTAAACTGTACACTTTTCTCTACCATTTGTTGCAAAGGTTTCACAATTTGTGCAAAATCAAGTACAAACCTTCGAACAAAATGTATTGTGCCCATAAATGACTGCATAGCCTTTTTATTATGGGGCATGGGAATATGGGTTATAGCCTCAACTCTCTCCGAGTCTACTGAGATTCCCTTCTTTGAGATGATGTGACCCAATATTTTTCCTTCAAAAATAGCAGAAACATTTTTCTTTGGCTTCAGAGATATACCATATTTTCGACAATAGTAAAAAATATGTTTTAAGTGAAAACCATGGTATTCTCTTTTCTTGGAGAAAAATGTTACATCATCTAAATATACTACCACACAGTGTCCAACTAAACCTCAGAATGTGATATCCATGGCCCTCTGAAATGTGGCTCCTGTATTTATGAGTCCAAAACACATTCTCTTATAAGCGAATGGTCCCCACTTTGTGTAAAATGTCGTCTTCAGTCGATTGTGTTTGACCATTAACACTTCATTGTAACCTAAAAATCCATCTAAAAGGGAGAACAAATATGAGCCTGATACCATTTGTAGAATTTGCTCCATTTGTGGAACCAAATAGTTGTCCTTATCTGATGCTATGTTTAGGTTCCAGAAATCAACTCACAATCTGATTTCTCCAGACTTCTTCCTCACCGGAACTAGAATTGCTACCCATTCGGAGTGTTGAACTCTAAAGATAATCTTTGTGTCATGTAGCTTCTTAACTTCATTCTGAATCAAAGGCTCTAACTTAGGATGTATTTTCCTGATTTGTTGTTGAAATGATTTTACGCCTATCTTTATAGTAATTACATGCTAGATTATGCATGTGTCATAAGTGTTCAAATCTTCCTATGTCCAGGAAAAGATATCTTTATACTATTGAAACAAATTAATGAACCTGCATCTTTCTCCAGGAGAGCAACATTTTCCAAAATTAACATATTTGGGCTCAACTTATGTTCCTAAGTCAAACATTCCCTCCAGCATTCTCACTCCTTTAGGCATAAAATTTCCCTTGAACATGTCTCCATTTCATAAATCTGATTGATGTTTTTCTTCGTCAATTACATATTCTTTGAAAGCTTCTTCATTGGTCAGAAAATTAATAATATGTTTATCGTCATCAAACACCCTCAGATTTGTGATATTGTGAGGTACTGATGGCCTGAAATTTAATTCAATAGAACATTTGTTATTAGTCAGCACTAACCTAGAAGAAGAAGTAGCTAATAAATCAGTTGTGTCATTTTGTAATCTAGGGATTTCATTTATATTAAAAGCATTAAAGTGTGCTATCAAATTATAAACCTCATATTGCTACCCTTTGAGATGTGGAGATAAGTAATGAATGGTGTCTCTTATTTGTCTAATAACTATCTCAGAATCACCAAAAAATTCTATTTCTTTACATTTAATTCAATGGCTTTTTTCAGACCTTGAACTAGAGATTCATATTCAGCAGTGTTATTTGTACACTCAAACTCTAGCCTACAAGAGAGAAAATGTTTCTTCTTTTCAGGATCAATAAGGACACAACCTACTCCCGATCCCTCTTTTGTTTTAGAACCATCAAAATAAAAAATACAAAATCTATCTTCTAAATCTATTTGGTTAGTATCATTTCCTACATTAGTAACTAAATTTACTATATTACAATCAATGTCTTCAGCCCGTGAAAATCAAAGGAGATTGGACTATGTATGTTATTCATGACCGACTTCTTCAACTTGATAGTTTGTTGGTTCAAGCTCTAAAAAATAATTTCATAAAACAGAATATAAGAAATAAACTGGTTTGTTCTTCTCTTCCAACTGAGTTACATTCTACTTCATATGTGGCTCTCTGTTCGGGTACACAGGGTACTCCCAAAAGATGGAACACCTTGAGCAACCGCTTCACACAAATAGATCACATATCAACACACTAATGTTTGTCACATGGTTGAAACCCTCGAGAGGGAAACAGTCCACGACCCCAGCCAAATAGCTACTTGGAGCAATTTATTATGCAAAAGAAAGAAAGTTACATGAGCTTCTCATAATCGATCAACTAGCCAAGGACCCTCTATGCTCTTTAAATAGAGATCATAGACAAATCGGGTGTTAAGCCACATATCAATGGTAGGTATAATCTAAGAGAAGTTGAACCGTCAGATCACTCTATGTCTAGAACATATCATGACCGTCAGATTAGAATATTTACAAATGCATACTAATGCATACTAAAGAAACACACTTTTACCTAACGGATATATTACACAAGTTGATCTTAACTAACTTGTAAGTGTCTAAATATCCTAACATACCCCCTTAAGAACAACATGGGATAGGATTGAAGGATTTACAAAAGTGACACTATTAGGAGAAGGAAGGAGGAATTAGAGCCTATCACCCCTTAAGGACACATTCCTGAACTACTAACATAAATTGAAGTTTAGAAAACTTCGCGTCCGTAAGATACTTGGTGAAGATGTCTACAAATTCATCATCTATAGGGAAATAGAGAACTTCAATAACACTATCATGAACAAGATTTCTGATGAATTGCATGTGTAGCTCAATGTGTTTGCTATGCTAGTGTAGAACTGGATCTTTGGCAAGCTTGATGGCACTTTGATTGTCGCACCAAAGTGGAGTAGGCTACTACTGCTCGAATCAAACTCTAAAAGGATCCGTTGAAGCCATAAAGCTTCCTGACTGGCATTGACTACGGCTCGATATTTTGCTTTTGCTGAAGAAAGAGAGAGTGCTTGTTGTTTCTTACAAGGCCAAGTGATAGATCTAGATCCCAGACTGAAAACATAACCTGCAATAGACTTTCGATCATCAAGATCACTGGCCCAATCTAAATCAGTGAAACCAACCAACAAAGGTTTCCCCCCTGTACTGTAATGAATCCCAAACTAAATTGTACCTCGAATATATCGAAGTATTCTTTTTGCTGCTTTCCAGTGACTTTCACGAGGAGTTTGCATATAACGGGCAACATGACCAATGGCAAAGGAAAGGTCAGGATGGGAATGAGTCAAGTATAAAAGACTACCAACAAGCTGACGATACAAGGTGGCGTCTACTTTAGGGGAAGTACAAGTGGCAGAAAGTTTGACTCCAGACTGGAAGGGAGAAGGGGCTGGTTTACAATCTTCCATGTGAAAGCGACAAAGAAGGTCACAAGCATACTTAGACTGGGAAAGAAATATTCCTTCTTTGGTTTGCAAGACTTGGAGACCAAGAAAATAATGCAAATGTTCTAAGTCTGACATTTCAAAATTTTTCTTAAGACTAGATTTCACATGGGTTATAAGTTTGGGGTCACTACCAGTAAGGATAAGATCATCGACATAAAGAACAAGTATGATGAGATGGTTTCCTACTTTCTTGGTATAGACATTGGGGTCAGAATGGCATCTAGAAAAACCAGTGTCAAGGAGAAAGCTATCCATTTTGGAATACCAAGCTCTAGGAGCTTGCTTAAGGCCATATAAGGATTTCTTAAGGAGACAAACAAGGCTAGATTTATCCTAAACATATACAGGAGGTTGTTCCATGTATATTTCCTCATGTAAATCACCATGTAAGAAGGCATACTTGACATCCATTTGATGGACTTCCCAATTATGTAAGGATGCAAGGGAAAGAGCAAGGCGGATGGAGTTCATTTTTGCTACAGGGGCAAAGGTTTCATTGTAGTCAATCCCTTCAACTTGGGAAAAACCTTTGGAAACTAACCTTGCCTTAAGTCTTTCAACACTTCCATCTGATGCATACTTAGTTCTGTAGACCCTTTTACATCTGACAAGTTTTATTCCTTTTGGAAGAGGAACAAGATCCCAAGTATCGTTCGTCATTAAGGAATGATATTCTTCATCCATAGCTGCATCCCAATATGGATTTCTTGAAGCTTCTGTAAAAGTTTCTGGATCATGATTCTCAGAAACTTGAGCCAAAAGAGAAGAGGCTCGCTGAAACTGAGAACATGTTTGTCGTTGATCTCTAGGATCATCAGCAAGATCACCAGCTACTTCACATGTTGAACGGACCCATCAAGGAAGTATTGGTGCTGGTGCAATTGGAGGAACATGAGTAGGAGGAGGTGGATTTTCATCCTCATCGTCATCATCAGAAACTAGAGTTGGAAACCTGTCAAGAAAGCTGGAAGAAGAAGAAGAAGAAGGCACAATCGCTGAATCAGGCTCGCAGGCCAAAGATGGCACACCCACCAAGTTAGGCTCACAGGCCAAGAGATTTTCATCAAATTTAACATCTCTTCTAATAATTATATCATGTGAATGGGGCTGAAGAAGTCTATAACCTTTTACATCTTTAGAATATCCAACAAATATGCAGTTTTCACTTTTAGGCTGCAATGCTTTCCATTTTTCATTTGGAATGTGAGCCCATGCTTCACAACCAAACACACGAAAGTGACTTACATCTGGTTTAATTTTACTCCATGCTTCTTCCGGTGTTATACCATGTAAAACTTTAGTGGGTGTGCGATTAACTATGTAATTTGCACAATTTATGGCCTCGGCCCAATATTGAAGACTTAGTCCCTTAGATTGGATCATACATTTAGCCATTTCTTTTAAAGTGCGGTTCTTCCGTTCAGCTACACCATTTTGTTGTGGTGTATATGGAACAATGTGCTTTTGTTGGATTCCTTGTTCAGTGCAAAAAATAGTGAACTTGTTGTTAACATATTCTCCTCCATTATCAGATCTTAACTTAATAATTTGATGACTAGATTGTGTTTCAACAAGGGCCTTGTAGGCCAAGAACATGTTAAATACTTCGCTCTTAAGTTTTAGGAAGTAAACCCAAGTGCGTCTGGAGTAGTCATCAATGAAAGTTAATAAATATTTGAAACCAGAAAAGGAAGCAGATGGAAGAGGGCCACACAATTCACTATGCACAAGCTCCAAGGGAACCGAGGCGTGCCACGAGGCACGCTTGTCAAAACTGTCCTGATGATGTTTTCCGAGTACACAACCAAAACAAACACACAAATGGAACAAACACCATCCTTGCAATATACTAGCAGAAGACCATTCATCATATTGTCTTTACATAGTTGTTGCAATGAGCGATAATTTAAATGACCAAATCGCCCATGCCAAGGTTTGCTCAAGTTATTACTATGAGCAACAAAAACTGAAGGAAAAGGTGATGACCCAAAGCTGTTAAATTTGTACAACCCGGTAATATCATCAATAGTTCCAGTAGCAAGGAAATTTTGAGGATTTTTAAAATCCTAGATTACAACTTGGTGAGGTGTAAACGTCACAATTTTACCTTCACCTGAATGAGTAATTTGATAGACTGATAACAAATTGCAGGAAATTTTTGGAACACATAGTACATCACTAAAATGACCATTTTCTACTGGAACTGTTCCAGATCCTACAGCACTTAAATATCTATCATCACTAACAAATATTTGTTTGGTGTTACATTCATGCATAGTAGAAAAGAGGGATTTATCCTTAGCCATATGCTAAGATGCTCCAGAATCAATGAGCCATTCAATTGAAGTAGAAGAAGAAGATGCAGTATAAGAGTAACCAGAAGCACAAAGTGCATGTCCATGAGAGGTAGATTCTGAAGATGAATCTAGGCTGATGTGGTGCTTCTTCATTGCCACTTCCAAGGCCATCATCTTCTTAAAACACTTAGATTCATCATGATTATCTTTCCCACAAAAATTGCAATGACGCTCAATCTTCTTTCCTTTTTGCTTGGATCCTTTGTCATCTTTTAAAGAAGGAGCTGATTGAGAAGGTTTGGGACCCTTGTTGTTTTGCTTATTACTGCAAAAATCCTATTTCTTGGGAGGCTTGGACTTTTCTTTTTGTTGGGACAATAAGGATTTCCCAGATGTATCTGCATTGTTAATTATTCCAAGATGAATGAGCTTATCTTGCTCTCTAATTAAGGAATCACAAAAGGATTCAAGGCTAAGCTCTTGATAGCTAGTTGTAGTCAAGGATTCTTTCATGGAGTAGAATGTAGATACAAAAACAAAATATGCAGGTCCAAGTTTTGAAAGAATATGATAAATACATTGTTTTTCTTCTTTCTTAATCTTGCATTCTGTACATAATAGTCTAAGAGTTTTATACTTAGATAAATCGTCTTGAATGCATGAAAAATCATTTTGGATTCAAGGAAAGAAACTCATTCTTAAGTTGATGACCCCGAATTTCATTGTGTTTACCAAACACAGATTCCAACTTTTCCCAAGCGAGATTAGGTTCATCAATTCCAGATATATGGAATCGCAAATCAGTAGAGATTGACATCCCAATCAATCCACGAGCTTCATCACATCTATTTACCCATTTAATTTTTTTATTATCATCAGTGGGTTATGTTTCTTTCCCTAAGGTTATCCTGAAAAGTCCCATACTTCGCTAAACATCCTCCATACGAGATTTCCATGAGAAATAGTTAGAACTTGTAAGTATAATATCACAAGGGACGGCCATACTATAAAATAATGGCTGAAAGAATAGAAACTAACTATCTGGATGCAAATAGCTCGAAAAAATATGCGGTTTAAAAAAAAACGGCACTTAAAACTGATTCTGGATGATGAAGTTATGCTTGATCAAGGAAAAAGTTAAAGATGTCCCCAATAGTGACGTGGCAGATATTAACTTGACCAACTAAAAAGAGAAGCCCCCTCTTCCCAAGATCAACCTTTGACAATCACTTTTACATTAAAGTTGCTTTAAAGTGAATCATTTTTGTATAATAAGTGATGTTCACTTTTACAATAATGTGACTTTTAAATAGTGCGGCAATAAATTAAAAGACTTAAGTGACTGCCTTTTATTTTATTTTATTTATGTGAGATGCACTTTTACAATAAAGTAACTTGAAAATAGAAATTCCATGCACTAAAAAGTAGCTTAATAAGAGTTGAACTCAAGACCTATTAAGTAATAAAACAACTTTGGACCAAGTGAGCTAAGTTTAAAAGGTGTGTAAAACAATGGAAAGAGGAAGGGGGATTTTTTTTTTTAAAACTCTTCTCTCATTCTCCATGCTTGCTTTATTTTCCTACAAAAAAAATAAAAAATGAAAAACAAAAACAAAAAAACTTTTCTACGTAATGGAGTTAGATCTTGGTTAGCTTACCCGAAAAGTCTACGCTATTTCTGATTTGCCGTGATTTCACAAGGTGCATGGCAAAGAGCATACGTAGCTGAGAAGACAAGAAAAAAAAACTTTTCCTTACTATTTCTGATTCGACATGATCATGCAAGGTGCACAGCAAAGAGCATACGCAGTCAGGGAAGGCAACAGTCCAAGACTAAAACAAAAAAGATCTAATAATAATCTGATAAAATATGAGACATTTACAAAAAACAAATCCATCACTGTAACATTATACCTTCTGATTTGCCGAAATGGGTGTTTCTGGAGCAAACGGAAATGGTTTTCGCTGAAACCAAAAACTATTTCCCAATGGAAACGGCACTCCGGACGCAATGGAACAGCTCCCATAGGCCACAAATGCATAGAAAATCTAGAACCAGAAACCCTTTCAAAGTTTCGGCAACACCGGTTCCATATCTTGATCAAAACCGAAAGCGGATCTTCATAAAAGCTCCGATACCATGTTCAGGTACATAGGGTACTCCCAAAAGACCGAACACCTTAAGCAACCACTTCACACAAATAGATCACAGATCAACACACCGATGTTTGTCACGTGGTTAAAACCCTCGAGAGGGAAACAGTCCACGGCCCCAGCCAAATAGCTACTTGGAGCAATTTATTATGCAAAAGAAAGAAAGTTACATGAGCTTCTCATAATCGATCAACTAGCCAAGGACCCTCTATGCTCTTTAAATAGAGATCATAGGCCAATCGGGTGTTAAGCCACGGATCAATGGTAGGTATGATCTAAGAGAAGTTGAACCATCGGATCACTCTATGTCTAGAACATATCATGACCATCGGATTAGAATATTTACAAATGCATACTAATGCATACTAAAGAAACACACTTTTACCTAACGGATATATTACACAAGTTGATCTTAACTAACTCCTAAGTGTCTAAATATTCTAACACTCTCTCAATATCTTAATATGATTTTGACTGTTTTGGTACGGCAACCACATGTGAGACCAATCAGTCGCAAAATAACCGTTAAGTTTTGTTGACCAATCCTTGCTGAATATCCGACCATAAACCTCGGCTATATCTACTACCATGATATCTATGAATTGGCACACCCTCGGATTTGGAAACAATCTAATTAGCTCATCTTTCATCTCCCCTACAACCTTAACAATGGATCTATCCAGTTGAATTATTTGTGAGGGGGATGGTGTCCATTGACCATTAATATTCTTACAAATAGAGAGTGGCATAACATTGGACGAGGTTCCATAATCTACCAAAGAATTATGCACATTGTGCTTAAAAATTTCAAACTTTAATAAGAACGACAAAGTCTTAGACTTTGATTTACCACCAATGCTCACTTCATTTATCTTAGTATCTGATTCAGCCTCTGAGGTATTGTTTGATTGTGAGTCAAAAGCTTCGAATAGTTTTACTTCTTTGCTAAGGAAGATTACATAATTCAAATAAAGAAATATTCGCTTTAGTTTTCTTAATATATTCCACGATATCGTATCCCATATTATATTCTTCAGGGTCTTTCTTGGTACCTTCTAGCTTGTTTGCCACAGTTTTCACATGTTGATTTACTAGTATAGATCCAAATCGTAGTCTCTATCAAGCGTCGAGATGGATCAAATCTATCGAGTTGAGAACCTCTTATTAATTATTGCACTCAAGGAGCTATTGATTTGATTCAAACCAAAAGAATCATCGTTTTATTTAAGGTCGACATATAATATTTTTATTATTAATATTTAATATTATTTATGGCTGACCTATAAATTTTTTTAATTTGTTAGGAACACACATTACAACATCTCTCCCATATATGGTTTTAAAACCATGTGCAAGGCCCTCCTAAAACTATGGGTTGTTTAGGAGGCCTTGCACATGGTCTTAAAACTACTTGCAAGGCCCTCCTAAACAATGTACAATAAAACCATGGGTTTTTTAGGAGGCCTTGCACGTGGTTTTAAAACCATTTCCAAGTTCTTCCTAAACCATGTAAAATAAAACCATGGGTTGTTTAGCACGAGGCCAACATTTTTTTGCGAATAATTTAATTTTAAAATTTTTATTATTTTGTTAGGTAGGAACATTACAACATCTCTCCCATATTGTGTTGTTTTTCTCACCGAATTTTTTTTCGTCTGATAATTAAATTTTTAATTTTTTATTGTTTTTTTAGGTAGGAACATTACAACATCTCCCCCATATTAGGATGTTTTTGTTGCCGACATTTGCTTTAGCAGATAATTATTATTTTTTTATTATTTAGTTAATAGAAAATGCTACAACATAATATCTACAAATGTTACAAGATATTCCACATAACGTTACAAGATCTCCCTCATACTGGGTTGTAGAGTGCCTCTCGGTGTAGTCACTGGGCTTGTTTCTTTTATGTTTTCCAGATTCACCTTTTGTTGTGTTTGAGTGTTGCCGATAATTTTCTTCATAGTTTCCTTTTATCTTGTTATTTTTGGCAACAATAAACTTTGATCCACTACCAGTCCCTTCCTCCTCGTTACAATATTTACAGATGATATTTGGATTTCCTCATTCTGCTCCTCCTTGTTCAAACCCAATGTGGGTGCCAAATCCCATAACACCATTGTGGTTTCTTCATTTGTTTCTTCCTGCTCATTGGTTTGGTCTTCTTCTTCTTCTAGATTTGCCAGCTGGGCATCTAAATAGTTGATTCATTACCAGAGTCATTTAATTTATCCATTGCAGGCACCTCTTTTCAGAGTGGTGTTCTTGATGAAATGTACAGAAATGATCCATGACAACTTCATTAAAATTTAAAACAACAGAATTAAGTAGAGGGGGTTGGGGATCTCCACTTTCTTCCCTTTTCTTGTAATAGGGCTTGAATGGATTTCTTGATGAACTAGTTCCCTTCTCTTTCTCTAAGTCTACTATTTTGTTTGATGATTTTTGCACCATTTTGACCACATTTTCTAATTCATTTGAATGTTCTTCTTTAGGGCTAGTTAACAACAAAGAATTTTTACTTGTTGGTTTGACCTCTGGTTTTGAAGTATGTCTTGCGATATTATCTAGATCAGCTTCTACTTTCTTGGCTTCTTCAAAATTTTCCACCAATGTAGCCTTTACTTCCCTTTTTACAAACATCGCTATGGGTGGATATAGTGCCATAGTATAATATTCTACCAATGACTCCTCAGCTGGTTTTGTTGTAGCACTAAAACTGTTTAAACGAGTAGTGAACTGTTGATTGAAATCTTGAACCTTCTCTTTCTTTTCCATCTTCATAGACAATAATTATTTCATGAGCATGACTACAGTTTTCTAGTTCCTAAATTTACTTATGAACACTCATTCAAAACTGTCCCAGTTTTCTATTGAGTTATCATGTAGGCTAAAAACCCATGAGGATGCTCGAGGCTCAAAGGTATATGGGAAAAGTCTGCAGACAACATTTTCATGCTGAACATTTAGAAGGTTTAGTGCGAGATAGAAACTTTTTAGATGATCTTCAACAAAAACACCCTTTACAAGATCAAATTTTTGTAGCACTTGTTATGGGTGATTAGGTAAATCGTGTAAAGGTGCGGCGAGGTTGAGTTTCATTCTAGCCCTCCATGGGGGTTCATTAACAGCTGTAGCCATAACTAGAGCTGGATATTGTGGTGGAGAGTGTGGCAAAACTTGAGCTGTAGGATAATTTGGTCCCAACTGATCAATAGGTTGAGTGATTTCTTGGATAGATAGATCTACCAATTCTTACAAATTTTCCACAAGAATTGAAACCTTAGTGTATGTTGTTTCTTTCTTGGGAGCTCTCCTCATAGGTAATGCAGGAATTACTTTCAACCCTATGATTTTCCTAACATTAGATCTTGTATGCCTCTAGAAATGATCAAATTATTCAAATGGGACCACATACAAAGGCTCTAAATCTTCTTCTTCAAAAATTACCCTTTCTTGTTCTTCAGTTTCAAGAATGAAATCTTCTGGGAAAGTCATTTCAAATATAGTTGTAGCATAATATTTTCTTATAAATGGATTTCCTCTGGCTGCCATGCACCAACGACCCTCCTTCTAACACCAAATATGTTGATGCCATGAAAATTCCCAAGTACCAATTGTAGGTATTTTCCTCGGTAATCGATCCCAATTAGATCGTCGACCGTTTGGTGTGGGGAATCCGTTCGATTAACGACCCGACTACTGTAGATTAATCTGTTTACAAAATGTTTATCAGTTGCAGCTTGATTGACCATTGATGTTGTTTTCTTTAATTAAATGCTGAAATGCAAGTACCTAATCTAAATGCATATAACTTATAAAAAAAACCTCACTATTGATACACAGGTTTTTACCTCCCATCTTATCGTTCTTGCCTTATCAATTATCTTTTAAATCTAAGACTAAGCTAATCTATCATATTCTAGTTTACTCTATCCCCTTAGGGCGCAGATTTAAAATTAAAGCAATGTGTTTTAACTATTCATACCAATTTCACAGATAGTTGTTTCAATTTAATATGCATGTTCATAGTAGAAATAATACCAAACAAAGCTCTAATATAATAAACCATTCAGTACTCATTTCATACACAGACATTTGCGTAGAAAGCAGAATCATTCATAACCACATAATTAATTCAAAGGAGTTAGAATGATCTCACAACATATTGAACGAAATAAGAAGAAGTAATTCCACATTGTAAACTCCACACCTTCCAGGAAAATTTATGTTCATGCCTTTCCCATCAAATAGGTCCTTCTTTATTAGCAGAAAATTCAGTTCTCTTACATAATAGTCCAACCCTTCTTTTCGCTAGAAATTCCTCTCTATTCTACTTCATATCTCTATTAATATTACAATTAGGATTCGTCATCTAGTGAATCTTCATTGACCCTAACCCTAGGGATTCCAAAATTTTTCTTTTAGTTCTTTACATAGGAAGATGCCAAAAATTCCATAAAAGATAGAATTTCAAATGGGCCCTGCCATGCTGGACACATATGGTCCCCATGTGTTAGCCTCTTCAGTAATGGTTTTGTATTTGATTGGCTCTAGTACCTGCACAGTCACTTCATGCATTTATAGTTATGTCTCGATGCATGTCACTTTTTTAGTTGTGGCCTTACATATGTCTTCTAAGATGTAAGTGTTGACAGAAGCATGTCCAACCAAATGATTAATATCTTCTTCATTGAACACTTCTACTTTTCTAATGTATTCTATGTCTTCTTGTAATATGTCGAGCAAATGTTTCATGTATTGGTATTTGCTAGGAAGGTCGATGATTTTAGGAACCAAAAGAATATGGCACTTCTCGTGGACTTGATGTATCCTTTTATAGAATTCCTCACACTTTTCCATAGTTTTAGAAATTTCATTGTTTAACCATAGGGAGGCTTTCCTGCAAAACTCTAGAAGTGCTATTTATGATTTTGATCCTTCTTCTTTCTTTTGGGGTAGATGTCCAGGAAATTTTGAGTTATCTTCCATCCAGGTCAACTAGATTTTGACCTTTTCTCCGACCTCCATCAGTTCTTTTTTGAAATTCAGTGATTCTGTCGCAATCACCCTTAGTTTGGACATTATCAACCTCACTTTCTAGATCTCACCTGTGAGAGTCACTTGAGCTTGATGTATTTGTTTTCAAACTTTGCAGGCTTGATCATGGAAGGGAGTGATGTCCCGCCTTTTCTCATCAACTATCTTCAATTGATTCTCTGGAGATTCCTTCTGCTTCACCGGTTCTTCTACTTGGGTTTTCAACTCTTCAACCTATTGGATTTCCACATACTCTCTTGACTCTAGTTGCGATATTTTGGCTTCAAAATAATTTTTCTCTCCTTCCATTATTACTAGTTGTACATTCATTGACTCCTTCTCTGTCTCCAAATCATGATATTCACTTAGGAGTCTTTCTTTTTTGGAGAGGATGGAATCATGATTCCTTTTTAAATCTATTCCTTCTCCTCATAATTTTACTACTATCCTTTAGCTTGAGCATATTCTCCTTGTTACACTCCACATCATCCATCAATCGATCAACATCGTTGGTGATGGCTTGCGTAGCTGCTATATTCACTGAGGCCATGAATTTGGGGTCTTTGTGGGTACCCTCCATTATGGTATTTTTGGTGGCTATGACTACGTTATCTTGCATGCCCATCTTTAACCAATTATATGGCCTTCATGTGATGGTCTTCATTGATTATTCAAAGATGATGGTATCTAGGCGAGCCAATGTGTGTTGCTTTGATGGAGTGAATGGGGTAAGCCCAAGCTCTACAAAGAGGGTGTGACCACCTGTCATTGTTCCACTTGATGAGGTAGGCAAGGTTATGTCCATTGGGTCATTATGGGATTCCTTCCGATCCAAAGCTTCCCTAATCCTGTCCTCTTCCTCTTTTCTTCTTAGTTCTTCAGTTGCTTCCTCAACTTCCTTTTTTGTTATTTCTCCATTTTCTCTCTTTCATATTTTCTCTTCTTGCTACCTCTCGACTTCTTCTGCTTTCCTATGGGATTCTTATACTTTCCTCTTCTTGACTTATTATTTTAGTTTTCTCTCTATCTCCTCCTATTGCAACCTTAAGGCATCTTCTTTTTGTTTCTGTAGCTTAATTTTCTGCTGTAGTTCCAACATCTTTACTCCCGCTGGTGCCACTTTTTTTAGTAAAATGTTTTCCTAACTCAATTAAATTGTTAGCCCTTTTGAACACTTCTTCATATCTGTTGAATAAGATTGAGTATTCGTAGTGTATTTTTATGGTCACACAATGTTCAACAACCTTTCCTCTGCTATCATTTCTTTGAAAAAAAAATTCTTCAAAATGAAAAGTTTCCAACTGCATTACAAATTCAACAACTCCCTTTACCTTGGATAATTTGTATCCTCCAATGCAGAAAGAAAGTCAGGGAAAATTTTCCTTCTTCATGTCATGCAGGAAGTTTCTTACATCATTTAAGAACACTTGCCTCACGACCTCATTGTGGACTACATAGTCCGTGGCGTATTTTGGCAGAATCTCTAGAACATCCATACATTCCAAGGTTCGGGCCTTCCTACGAGAATAGTAATCTCCATACTCACTTATAACCTCCATTGGGTTGTCATGTAGGCAGTTTGGTTCTTTCAGGAAAATTATCTCCTAAAGCAGTATAAGAAATCCTTCACAAATGAGTTTGTAATAGCCCACGTACTTATGGTCCCAGAGAGTTTGATAGGAAACGTAAATTGAAGCCTCGGTCGGGGTACAAATGCACCTGAGCTTGGAAAAGGGGTTCCTGCAAAAAATGCAGTCAATAAGGTAATATAACATGTAGAACTCAGCCCTTTTCTGGGTCATACCTCCCTGTGAAGATGCTACAAAGGATGGAAGGCTCTCTGATATGATTTTTGCCCAATTAAAAATTGTGCCTTGAAAGGCTATAAAGTAAATTAGAGGAACCCAATTCAGTTTATAAATGGTTCCATAAGCTCGACCAAAAATTTTGTTCAACATCAATGTTATGATTTTGAATGGGGTCCGCAGGATTTAAGACTCATACTCCCCACTTTCCTTTTGGTGCAACTGTTTCCCTGGTATCACCATCCTTTTTGCATACTCCAAGGGATCAATATTTATCCCTTTGATCCAATCATCGGTCATCATGACTTGTGGTGGAGGTATCTTGTAAGCCAATGCTATGTAGGTGGTAATAAATGAAGAAAAGGCTCCCCCTTTGATGTTAGAGATAATCCTTGAAGTGGAATTCATTTGAGGAAGCATCCACCTGTTGACTTCTGAATAGGGAAAATGATTTGGATGTGTGGTGACTTTAGTAGTACCAAAACTTCTTATGTTTTGATATATAATCATCTCTTCAAGATCTGCGTCTGGGATGTTTTGGTATCTGATCATCTGATGCAATTCTCCCCATTTGAATTCGAGAGCAACGCCTATGATAGCCTTGGTATCTTCAAATTTATTTTATGTCCTCATTCTCGAGATGATTTCTACATCTGAGTCTGTCTTACTTGTCTTTGTCTTATTCTTACTACCTTTCTTAGTAATTGTGAATTATCTATTTTAAAGTTAAGGTAACCTTGCTTTGCGAAAATAGAACGTGTGATATACGGACATGAGCATAGTGAAAAGTGACTTAATAATACCGCAATTGTTTTAAATAACCAAAGAGATCAATACTAAGAAACATGCATCATTTTAGAAAAATATAAAGGTAATGGTATTGCATATCTAATGAATTCTTCTAATACCAACCTACCATTCTTACCTTTGAAAGAAAAAATACTAAAAATAAAAATTTCATCAACCTTTCTCACTCACCGGAGTTTCAAGATAAGTGGTGGCATGCAAGCCTAGTGGAGTGTGAACTAAACATAATCAACTTTTAAGTCTGATGGACTCAAAAAGGGTTGGAACCGGGACCTGGTTTTTAAATAGAAGGAAGAACAAAAAGGTTTTTTCAACTAGGTGGTCCATAGTCTGGAAAAAGGGCTATTTGAAGATGGGATAGAACATATCTCCACGTAGGTGACTTGAGGTTTAAAACTTCCCCTTTCTCTTTACCACTGTTTTCCATCCAAAAATATAGTTACCAGGTCTTAGTGGCACACTACACGATGTTGTTAGAAACATATATTTAACTAATCTTTAGTGATGGCTCAAATACCACAACTTCTCCCAGCATACTTAAATTTTTTTTTTATTTAAATCCTCATAATCATTTTCAACATAAAAGGAAAAACATGACTTTGATAGAAACTAAAATCAGGAGCGAAAGATGAAAAAATATGAAACATGGATTTCTTATGGGAAGAGAAAGAGCAAAGCATCAAAATTTGTTTCAACATCGTCCTCTATCCAGGTTACTCTTGAGCTCGCCATGACCAGACCGGGTTTAACAAATGCTTTTAGGCCTAACCTCTCCCCTAAGAAATCGAATTGAGTAACTTGGTCTCCTAGTAATAGGTTTCATCAAAGGTCTCGGGGAAAGAAGCCAATACTACGTGTGGGTAATTCTTCCAAGTAACCAGTTTGACACACCCACACCCTAATCTTTCTCATACTCTACTATCGCTAAACACGAAGCCATATGGTGCTATCATCTACCCTGGGAAAGCGTACCCAAAGTATCCAAACGAATGGATAAAACATGGGTTTGTGCGCATCCTAAAAAAAAATAAGTAATGGCCAAGCGATTATATCATAGGTAAATGGTAGAAAAATGAAGATAAACACCTACGTGTGTGATTTCTCTGCCGGTTGCAATGTGAGACCAATCGTGAAGTCGAGCAAAACTTAAATATAAACCAAAGTGCCCTCGGACAATGAAAATCGAAGAGACCTTAATTTATACCATTAGGACGACATTACGTGCACTTATACCGAAGATGGAGGTTACACGGGGATAGGGAGAGGTGGGAAAACGCTAACTAGACTTGAAAAAACCCCAGTACATCCACCATGTTACAAATAAAAACCTTCAACCTTAGAAAATGAAAGGAGTCAGACAATGAGGTGCCTACCTGTTAAGAGCTCAAAAGCCGTGGCTTGTGACTAGATATAATGGCTACAAGCATCCTTTCAGGATTGGATTCCAGGTTAAACAACATTTGTGTGATAAAAAACTAAAACAAAACTCGCCCCTATATATAGAAAAATGAATGAAAAGGGCATTAAATGTGGTCATTGGATTATTTAATACAGTTGTTGGACATTGAATTTGGTAGTTGGGAAAACGTTGTTTGGCATGAAAACAAAATCCGATCGCTACAAAAAGAATAGTAACAACGAGAATGTCGTCGATATTCTTCGAAAACCTTCGATGATATCGACGATTCTTCTGTGACAATTTCGATGAAAAAACTAAGTCTCTTTCGACCATGTCGGTGACGACTTGTTGAAATCCTTTGATTGACTCTGTTGACGTTGAGTCTGTCGACCACTTTACTTTTGATGTGACTGTAGTGGCAGAAATTTCTGAGTTGCCCCAAAAAATCGACAACCTTTATCATCGACAACATTTACCGGACTCCTTCAATCATTTCGACGAAAATTCATGAATCAATTTCGACAGTGGATATAAGTTTCTTTGAGTTATGACGAAATGACTGGTGGGAAAAAATTTGTTTTGATTTAGTTGATCTTTTCAGAGGAACTGGTGGAGTTACTCCGACACGTCGGAGAAACTGGCCAAGTTGCTATGATATGTCGAAAGGAAAAAGTAAAGTTTACTTAGCCAAAACTTCTTTTGCTCAAAATTTTAGAAAAAAACTAAGTGTGCAAGATCGACTCCCTTGAGTTGGAAAACTAGTCTAAGTATGCTTTCAAAAAAAAATAGAAGGAGGGGCCCTAATATATCAAAAATTTTGGGGAAGAACTTGCCGCAGCAACACCTTTATACCTAAGGATATCGTTTTTCCATTCAAACATGGATTTATGATTATGATTGTGAATTATAGTGCTTGTTTATGGGTCCTTGGCGTATTTTCTTTGTATTTCATCTAGCCATTCTAGAATTATGATTGAAATGAAATAAAAGGTCATGTCCTCATATTTTCTGGAGAGTGCATCTGCGACCACATTTTCCTTCCCCTTTTTGTGTATTATTTCCATGTCGAACGCAACGATTTTTTATATCCATTTCTGTTGTTTTGTGGACAATGTTTTCTGTTGAAGTAGGTATTGAAGACTAGTGTGGTATGTGCGGATCATGAATTTGCTTCCTAAGAGGTATTGTCAGCACTTTGCTCATGCATGCATAATGGCTAACATTTCCTTATCGCATGTAGACTTCAAGTGTTCTTGTTTATTTAGTTTTCTACTCTCAAAGGTTATCGGGTGCTCATCTTGCATTAGTACCACTCCCAAACCATAACCTAAATGTCGCATTCTACTACGAAAGGATTGAAGAAGTCTGGGGTAGCTAGTACAAGTGTGGAGGACATAATTCTTTTTAGTGCTTCAACACCATGGATAATTTTAGGGGCTATATATATCCCATGGGCTATATTATGGGTGTCACAAAAAATTAGTGGGCTATTTTCTTATATGGAAAGGGTTTTCTGAGCTAAAATATATTCACCCAATATTTATTAGAAAAAAATAAATCCATTATGAATAGCCTCCTGTATATTAATAAGGAAAATGAGAAAAAACAATTTTTTCCCTAGAAAAATGTTCCTTCAATATGTGTTTCTCCCTTAATTTCTATTGAAAATCTCGTGAAATCACTCCTTCACCCCTAATTTTTAGTAATGGAGGCTCCCAAGGGTTATTTATCCCTCCACTTTCCTTGTAATTCAAGAATATGGTTGCATTCACTTGTATTTTTAGTCAATTTCACGTGATACCTTCTTTCAGCCCTTGATTTCTAGTATTGGAGTAGAAATTAGGGTTTTTTTGTTCTATATAAAGGCTACAGTGATTCATGTTTAACCAACATTAGATTGCATTTGCAGGGTGAAGGTTCTAGTTAATGTGATTCTACTTTTCATACTTTGTTTTCTTGAGATTTTAATATTTGCATAACATCTCCATTGTCAAAGGCTCATGCGTTGAAGGGGCATCTCGGACATGCAATTTATCAGAGAATACAAACTTGCGTCATTTTTTTTATCCAGTAATTAGAATGGTATGATTTTTATCTTGCTTTTTATGATTTTTATCCATAGTTACAATATATTATTATACTATAATTGGTTTAGTTTTTATCTTTCCTTTTATCATGTATGCTTTTTTAGGCATGTTGAATTCTAGGGCACTCTCGATTTAGTGAAATATTCGCCAAGATTTTATAAGATTCTATAATAGAATGAAAGATTAGCCAAAAAATTATATATAGAAATTATATTATTGATAAAACGTCCTTCAATTTTTCCTATATATTAGGGAGATTTACCCATTTATTATACATATAAATTTCCGAGGTGTTCTTAAAATAATCCTTGTTCAAGACACTTGTCCACTTCTTCACACCACTAGAATGCGTTCTTTTTTAGAGGTTCGATAAGGGGGTGGTCATGTGCACATAATTTTGGATGAATCTTTGGTAATATCCAGTTAGTCCAAGGAATCCCCTTAATTTGGAAATGTTAGTGGGTTTGGGCCACTTTGTGATTGATTTGATTTTTTCTGGGTCCACCTTGACTCCTTCCTTGGATATTACATGACCAAGATAGTTCACTTCTTCCTTACCGAACGTGCATTTGGACATCTTAGCGTAGAACCGATTCGCATTTAAAATAGCAAGTACTTGTTCCATATGTGTAAGATGTTCCTTCCATGTTTTACTGTATATGAGGATTTCATTGAAAAAAAATAGTACAAACTTTCTTAAGAATGGATGAAATAAGTTATTCATGGTTGCTTGAAAGGTTGTTGGAGCGTTAGTTAGCCTAAAAGGAATTACTTTAAACTCATAATGTCCTTCATGGGTCCAGAAAGCTATCTTTGCCACATCTTCTAGCCTTACTTTAATTTGGTAATATTCCGACCTTAAGTCTAATTTTGAAAAGTAACTTGCGCCTTGAAGCTTGTCCAACATTTTGTCAATAAATGGAATGGGGAATTTTTCTTTAATGGTTATCTTGTTTAGTCCTCTATAGTCGATGCATAGCCTAAAGGACCCATCCTTCTTTTGTACCAATACTACTAGTGCAGCAAAAGGAATCTGAATTTATGTAATCACTCCACATTTTAGCAAACCACAGATTAATATTTCAATCCCTGTCTTATGATGGTGTGGATATCTATAAGGATTAACATTTATGGGGCTATATCCAGACTTGATTTCGATGGCATGCTCGATCTTCCTTTCTGGTGGTAACTCCATGCGAAGGTCTTCAAATACTTTTTTTTTTTACTTTTGGATTAGTCCTTGTATATTTTTTTGACCTGGTTTAACCAATTCTGAAGTTAATAATTCCATCTCTTGGCATTGCATGACATATGTTGGTGCCCCCTTCCGAATTAGCTTCTCCATTTTGTGGGATGACACAATTTGTGTGCGAGGGGATTGGAGCCCATGCAACTTGTATTTTTATCCTTGCCACCTGAACTTTATAAAGTGTTGTTGGTGGTTGGATGAGTAGGTACCTAGTGTTTACATCCACTGAATTCCTAATAATGCATCAACTCCTCCTAAATGTACTTCATAAAATTCTTATTCAAGGTTATAATTTTGTAATTGCATCTTAACTTTGTGACATTTTCCCACCTTTTTGATCATGTTTCCATCTTCCACCATTACCTTCGTGTTAGGAACTAGATATATGAAAAGTTTAAGCCTCTTTGCGACACTTACATCGATAAAATTATGGGTACTTCCTCTGTCCACTAGGACAACAACGTTGTTATTCTTGATATTCCCCTTAAGTTTTAATGTTTATGGCTAATGGATTTCGGTTATGGTCACAATTGATATCTTGGGTGTCTCTTCATCCTCTGTCTCTAAAGGAGGATTTTGGACGTCACTTGTATCTTCTATGTTAGATTCATCAATGTCTAATTTTTCTTCTTCTTCTACTTCACATTGATATAGGTTCTTGGTGGTTTCTTTTTTCAAACATTTATGTCTTGGGTCCCATTTATCTCCGAAGTACTTACACTTTCCTTCTTTCATTCATTGGGATTCTAGATTGGTTTTGTTGTCACTTATTAGCCGTGCTGGCCAATATTTTGTGTCGGCTTTGGTATTTTGGACAAAACTTCAATCTTTATCATGGTTTTTGTTCCATGTTTTCTTGAATATTTCCTAAATGATTTTTTCCTTGTGTGTGGCCTTGTCCAGGGTTGATATAGATAGTAGTTCTAGTTCATCCATGATATATGGTTTTAGTCTGTGCACATAATTTTGTAGACATTGACTATTTATGATTTTTGGCAAACGTCTTGATAGGGATTCCCATTCGTCGATGGATTCATCGACATCACCTTTATCTTGCAATCTGGTGAGCTTTACAAAGAATTTTTTTCTTTTAAATCTTCAAACCTCTTAAAGAAGTCATTTTTGAACATGTTACAATTGAGCTTATTTTTCTGTGTTGTAACCTTCCACCACATATACTAGTTGTATGCCTGGTCTTCTAGTTGCATCGAGGCATATTTTATCATTTCTTTGTCGGATATGATATTGTGTATGGAGAAAAATTCTTCTTCCTTCATGATCCATGACACACTCCATTTTGTTTCGCCATTGAATTTTGACAATTCTAACTTGGGTTTCATTTGATATCCACCTATTCGTGGCTTTGGAGGAGAGAGCGGTGGTTTAGGATTTGGAGAATGATTGTGATCGATCTCTTCTTGTGGGATCTCCCCTTGGGGAGGAATTGTCTTATGATGGTTTGGATTTATTGAACTTGAGTATGGTTGGTATTCCCCTGACACATTGCCAACTATTGTGGTCATTTTTTCTTCTAAATACTACTTGAGTTTGCTTAATCCGATTTCAAACCCTAATTATATCTCTCTTCTTACTCCCTCTGTATCCCATGATATAGCTTCATTGACTTCCTTTTTGACATTTTCTGATAATCCTTTTTGGCCTTTGTGTAGTCCTACTTTGATTTGGTTGATCCTTAAGTGAAAACCATCAATATTTTTAGAATCTTGGACTTGGTTAAACTCCAGTTTCTCCATTCGTTCTTTAATTTCATTCATCTATGGCTTTTTGCTTGCACAGGGAGGAATTTTCAGATATAAAGATAAAATTTACATATATATATACTAAGAATATTACTATAATAAGTAATATATATGTGTGTGTGTGCGTAGTAACTTTGGGGGAAAAAATTTAACAAAATAAATTATTATATAATAATAAATTTATTTATTATATATATATATATTTTGGTAATATATACACGTTGATGGGAGGCCGTGGGAAGAGGCATTGATGGATACACTGGCAGCGCATAGGAGAGGGATGACGGATGGGTGTTGCGGGGGTGGGGAGAAGGTTGGTGTGAGATGTGGATGAGAGACAAGAGATGGGGGAGATGGGGGATGGGACAAGGGGAAAGAATGAAGGAAGGAGGGGGGGACGTGAAGACAACGAGGTGGTGAGGGAAGATGTAGGTGGGAGTGGAGCGGTGCATGAGGGGGAATGAAGGTAGGAGTGAATGTGGGAGTGGGGATGTGCAGGAGGGATGCATGGAGCTAATGGATGCCACAAATGGAGAAGAGTGAAATGGAGGATCCCAAGGAGATGAACGAGGCTCAGATACCACTTGGAGCAAATGTAATCAAAACCCGCAAAAACTTGAAATAGCCACAATGAAAAGTAATAATTGAATGATTATTTTTGCAATAAGAGAGAAGACTTCGAAGTCTATTTCGAAGTCTTCTTACAATAATAGAGAATACTTGGTAAATCGATCACCCACATCAACATTTGTTGAAAAAACTCCAAAAGAGGTATGGAATGGTAAGAAACCGTCTATTAATCATCTGAAAGTTTTTGGCTATGATGATTATGTACATGTTACAAAGGAGAAAAGGAGCAAGTTGGATAACAGAGCTGAAAAATGTATCTTTTATTGGCTATTAAGATGGCATGAAAGGTTATAAGATTTGGAATCATGTAACTAAGAAGACTGTTTACAGTCAAGATGTTGTGTTTAGAGAGGTAAAAGAAGTCCCCAGAAAGAAAGTGAATCCAATGGAAAAGAAACTAGAGAAGATAGAGTTTGAGTTAGAAGGTGAAGAATCTGATTCAACAGAAGAAGTTGAATCAGAAGAAGAATTTCATGCCTTTTAGGAGACCATCTCAAGAAACAAGGAAACCAAAAAGGTATTCCCATCCTTATTTTCTCTTTCATTTTTCTTTGTCGATTACTGATGATGATCCTATAAATGTGAAGGATGTTGTTGATTCATAGGATAGTGATCTTTGGAAGAAGGCCATGGTTGAAGAAATGGGTTCCCTAGACAAAAAATGAAGCTTGGGATCTAGTTCAGTTACTTGCTAGAAGAGAATATGTTGGGAGAAAATGGTTGTTTAAAAAGAAGTTGAATGCAAAAGGTAAAGTGGAGAAGAACAAATACCACTTGGTAGTAAAGGTATATTCTCATGTAGAGGGAATTGATTTTGGTGAAATGTTTTCTCCACTTGCAAAATTAAATTCCATTCGATTTCTTCTTGCTATTGTTGTTTCTTTTGATTTTGAAGTATAGTAGATGTAAGTGAATTCATCGTTCTTACCTGAAGATATTGAAGAAGAAATCTCAATGAAGCAACCAGAAGGGTTCACACTAAAGGGAAATAAAGATTTGGTATGTAAACTAAAGAAGTACATTTACGGTAAAAAGCAATTTCCAAGGGTGTGCTACCAAAATTTTGACACATATGTTATTGGATAGGGGTTTGTGAGAAGAAAGGATGATCACTATGTATACTCCAAATAGATTGGTGATCATGTCAATAACCTAGTACTATATGTTGATGACATGCTATTGTTTGGAAGCAACAAATATGTTATAAAGGAAGTGAAGTATCAACTGTCCTCCAAATTTGACATGAAGTATCTCGGTGTTGCAAACTTTATTTTGGGAACAGAGATAACAAGAGATGGTGCAAACAAGAAGATTTGGTTAAATCAATGAAAATATGTTGAGATGGTACTACAAAGATTTAACATGCAAGAAAGTAAGCTGATCAAGGTTCTTATTCTTGAAGGTGTAAATTTACTTGTAGAGCAATGTCCTAAGAAACTATAAGACAAAGAAGATATGTCACGAGTTCCATATGCTAGTTCAGGTTGAAGTTTGATGTATGCAATTGTATGCACTAGACCAGACATTGCTCATACAATGGGAGTTTTGAGCAGATATATGTCAAAGCCATGGAAAGAGCGTTGGACAGTTGTAAAGAGGTTCTTCAAATACTTGTGTGGCACCACATATTATGTAATTTTCTACCAAGGAATACCTGTACCAGACATAGTAATAGATGTACATGGATTTCTTGATGTTAACTATGATGGACATCTTGATCCTAGAATATCTACAATTGGGTATGTGTTTAACCTATTTGGAGGAGCTATTAGTTGGATGAGAAAGAGATAGGATGTAGTTACACTCTCAACTACAGAAGGCAGATACATATCAACCACACATGCCAGCAAAGAAGTAGTATGCTTAGAAGGGTTGTGCTCAAGTATTGGGTTTGTACAGAAAGTTGTAAGGCTAGATTGTGCTATCCAAAGTGTGATATTCCTGACAAAGAATCATGCTTATCATGCTAAAACAAATAATATTGATGTGCAATATCACTTTGTGAGAGATATTGTTGAAGACAAGAAGGTGTTGCTGCAGAAGTTTGACACCTTGAAGAATGTTGCATACTCATTAACAAGTTCTGTTAGTATAGAGAAGTTATCTTGGTGTAAAGAATCTATGGGCATTGATTCCCCGATCCTGTGACTTTATGCATACATGACTCATTTTTATGCAAAGAAAATAACAAGTGGTAGAATGTTGGGTATATGTTATATTATTTGTATGTGAGTGTGGAGGAGAGGTGCTCCTGTCAATGCCACACCCGACAATCCCTATTGGCACTTTCACAGAAACAACTGATAGGTCATTTCAAAGGTGAGCGTGGTGAGCCAAAAGAAAATGTTGTTTTTGGCTATTTTTTAGAATTTGAAATTTAATCCTGGTTGAGGGATTGGAGTCTATCTTCTAATCCGGGTTAAAAAAATTAAGGTATTGGATGATGTTGAATTACTATATTTTATATTGTGAGAGATTCATAATGATAATGATAAAACAAGAGGTGTGGCTCCAAGGTTTGTTGGTTTTCCACATAAGGGTTTCGAGGGTAAATCTATGTGTTTATGTGTGAATACTATGGTGCAATCTTTGTTTTGCTTAGAAGAATATGTATTCTTTCCTTCTCTCCGTAGGTTTAAAACTTACAAAGCATGCCAATAAAAGAAGCCTGTACTAGAATCCCCAATTGCATAGAGTTTTTAGTCATTGTGTAAATCTATTGAAATCTCCACAACCAATAGTGGAGTTTTTAAGAGATACTTTTTAATATTCTTCAAAATTATAACACTAATTTTTTTTATAAAAACATCCATCAAAAGGTGTTTTCCTTTTCTGAGAAAATTGTTTAAAAACATAAAATGTCATAGTGGTCAACACTAACATTATTTTGACTTTAGGATCTACTAAATAACCCTCTAAATCTATGTTTCAAGAATCTTTGTTGATATTTGTCTAGCCTTATTTGTATGTTATCTATCTAAACAAGTAATGCGCCAATATCCTTTAACTTGAGTTATTTCTTTGCTTGGTGGTGTTAGAAATTTCTAATTAAATTTCCTTGCTTGTTAGTAATAAGTTGCATGATTATTAAATAAGGAGAACGAATATATAGTCATAAATTGGTCATAAATTAATCACGACTTTCAATGTCTACTTCATAAATCCCCAAAATAACAAACATACCTGCATCAAACAAGCTATCATAAGAATTTACTTAACACTTGGTGCCAACCTCATGGTGTAATTATGTGTAAAATCATATCATAATTATTATCTCAATGAACTTTCAACTTTGCATTTAACATGTACAAACATACATAATATGATCACCTTATATAATACATGTCATATCATGAATATGCTCCACCAATCATTTTTAACAAATACATTTATTTATGTAGATCATTTATGTACACCTTGAGTGGGCTTAATGGTTAAGAGCATGTGTTTCCTCCTAGGAGGTCATAGGTTCAAATCCAAAGAAGGATAGGGTATGTACACATATTAAATTACTGCAAGATATTCGTTAACCATATTTAACAATCAAAATTACATTATATCCAATAATATTTTCAATACTATCATCTTCCCTCAAAATAAAATCACATAAATAATTTTTTATTTACTATAACCTTTGCTAATATCGCTTATACTATCCTAATTGAATTTGTTGCCAGTGCTAATATCTCTTATACTATCCTGATTGAATTTGTTGCCAGTCATATTCACATCATCCATCATATTCACATAACCAACATTATGCCCACTCCAAACTCCCACCAAACATAATCACATCAAGCCATTATATTCAGTGGCAGGAGATAAGTAGATTGACTGAAGGCTAAGTGAACACGCAATTGATTCTGAACGGTTTATTTTGCACACGTAACATCGTTTTTTTTTGGGTAAAGAATTGACGTGAATGAGAGAAACGTTGGGCCATCATCAAATCATGTAATAAAATGATGAAATCAATCCATTTGAGAAAGAAACGAAAAAGATAAGTGGTTTTCTGGCCAAGAGACAAAAACGCGGTTTTCTGGCATATTATAGCCATCAGAATGCATCTTTCCTCACAAATTTGTTATTTTGTTCATTTTCTCAACTTTCAATTTTGTGTTGTATTTGTAAATAAAGAAATGCTATGCTCTCTTGTATGATGGCTAGCATTCATCTCTTTCACGTATTATTATAATGGTAAAAACTGTTATTTTATAAAGGGATTTTGATCTATTTTAAGAATTTTATTTTAAAACTTTAATTATATTTAGCTTTTTATTTAAGGAATATAACATATTAAAATAGGAATTTTTATCTATTTTAAGAATTTTATTTTAAAATTTTAATTATATTTAGTTTTTCATTTAAGATTATAATATATTAAAATCTTTTAGTGATGATCCATGGTTGAACTTTTTTTTTCCTTGTAAATGTATGTATATGTGTCATTTAATAGACAAAGCTTCATCTATCAACATGTGTATATAATCATTTGTAATTCTAAGAAAAGACAATGGGAAAAGATGGAGAGGATTTTTTTACGGTTCGGGGTGAAGGGTAAGTGCCGGAGCGTTTTGTGCCTGGTGCAAGCGGGGTGGGGGCAGCGAACCCCCCTGTTTAGGCATGGCGGCGGTCACAGTGCGGAGCCGAGGGTTGATGGGAAATAGTGGGGGCAAAGAGGGGACAGGCGAAGGGAGGAGATCGGGTGTGGGAGGATGCCTCCCAAGGGCTCAATTGATCCCGATGATCCAGATCCGTTCAGAATCGATCCGAGGGAAAATAGAGATGTGGAAGGAGAAGGTTTTAATTGGGAGATTTGTGGGGATCTGGCCCAAGGAGAAAGATCTGGTTGGTTGGATTCATAGCACATGGAGCCCAAAGAGTCATTATGACCTGTGGTTGGGAGCGAAGGGTTTTTTCACCATCATCTTCTTCAATCAGGAAGATCGTGATAGGATCTTGGAAGGAGGGCCATATTTTTTCTTCTCAGCTGGGCTTTACCTCCGGCCATGGAAGGAGCGATTCAATCCTGAATCAGAGGATATGATAGTAGCCCTAGTGTGGATTCACCTGGTGGGTCTTCCCAGGGAATACTGGGATATGGAAGTCCTACGTGATATTGGGAATTTAATTGGGGAATTTGTGAAAGTCATCGACCAAACCAGGTTCCAGAGGTATACCACGTTTGCTCGAATCTGTGTGTATATGGATCTCTCGAAGGACCTCCCTGAAGCAATCAGCCTGAACTGGGATGATGAGGAATGGATCCAGCAAATCGACTATGAGCAGTTGCCCTTTTGGTGCAGGATCTGCCATGAGTATGGCCATTTTGGGAGGAACTTCCCAAGAGGGAGCCAGGAGAAGAAAGCACAGGATTAGGAGGAGACACCAGCAAACGAAAGATTCATAGAAGTCGAAAATAGGAGGAGGGGTTGGAGTAATGGAGGGCAAAGAGCATGTAAGGAAGGATCTGGAAAACCTGCGAGCTCTTCAAACCCTTTCCAGGTCTTGGAGGAAGTGGCAGAGGAGCAAGTGAACAAAGAAGGAGACTTAGCCAAAGCCCAGGAGACCGAGATGAAGGAGGCAGCTGAAGAGAGTAACAATGGAGAGAGGCCAGTCACCATGGAAGAAGATGAAGCTGAGGACATGGATCTTGGTGATCTAGATCTAGACACCCTGGAAGCAAAATGTAGGAAAGAAGACTCGGGCTATGTACCTCAAGAGCAGATCGAACTTTTACAACAGGCAATTATTCGATCTAAAGCACACAAGGATATGGGGATAAGTGTGGAGGGTCAGAAGGGAAGCAAGAGGAAAATGCCGAAAGAGGACCAGAAGAGAGGTCGAAAAACGAACAAGCAGAGGATAGCAGAAATTGGAGTCAAGTTAATTGAATCATGCCAGTATCACACGATCAAGGCGGCCTTCTCTAAAGTAAGTAAAGTTACCCTATGAAGATAGTTACCTGGAATATTAGGGGGTGTAATCACCCAAGGAAGATTAGAACCCTAGCTAGGAAGATTAAGCAAGAGAAACCAGAGATTCTCTTTTTGCAAGAAACCAAGTGTAGTTTTGAGACAATGCAGAAGATAGGGCAAAAGATATGGAAAGGTAGTAAGGTTATGGCATTAGATGCAGACGGTATGAAAGGGGGGATGGCTATCTTATGGCAACCCAGAGAGGTGGATCTATTGGAGTGGAGAGCTGGTCATTTCTCCCTATTAGTAGAATTCCAAATCCTAGGTACATAAACTAGAGTGACGATTGTGAATATATACGGGCCGAGTGCCTTCCCACAAAAGCAGGCATTTGTTCATCACCTGCATTGGCTCTGTGCAATGGCCATCGAAGGAAACTGGATTATAGGTGGGGATTTTAATATGATAACCTCTCTTCGGGACAAAAAGGGGGGAAGAAGGATGTTGGACAAATATTAGGAGGAATTTCGGGAAGCCCTCACCCTAAGCGCCCTCGTGGACTTAGAAACTGGGGATGGGTGGTTTACTTGGAACAACAGGACAGGAGGATACCACTTGGTTGCCTCAAGATTAAATCGATTCCTGGTAACAGAGAATATGGTGAGGGGTGCAAGGGATGTTAGGGAGAATGTGATCCCAGCGGCTTCCTCTGACCACTGGCCTGTGTGCCTAAGATGGGATGGGGCGGCAGCTCAGCCGCCTAAACATTTTCGCTTTGAACAGTTCTGGCTAGAACACAAGGACTTCAAAGGACTAGTAGAACAGTGGTGGCGGGAGATGGATGACATCAGGGGGAAAGGATGTATAGCTTCCAACGGAAGCTTAAGGCACTAAAGGCCAAGATCCGTACATGGAACAAGGAAGACTTTGGCAACATATTTGAGGACAAAAAAAGGATTGTTCAGGAAATGAATACCATCCACCAAAAAGGGATGGAATCTGGGTGGGACCTCGAGTTGAAAGAAAAGGAGAAAGGCCTTTGTGCCCAGCTGGAAGCTAGAGAGAGGCAGGAGGAAATATTCTGGAAACAGAAGTCATGTGTCAAATGGCTGAGGGAGGGAGACAAAAATACCAAATTATTCCACAGCGCTATGGTTAGCAATCAGCTGGGGTCAAATATTTAGAATCTTAGAAATCCCAATGGGACTCAAGTGGGAACTAGGGAAGAAGTTGAGGAGGAGCTAGTCAACCATTTCAAGGAAATCATGACAGAAGACAATAATGAGAGGGACCAGGATATTGAAAGGATCATATCTTTGATTCCTAGAGCAGTATCGAGGGAGGACAATGAGAACCTCACCAAGCCTATCACCATGCAGGAGCTTGAGGAGGTAATGCAGCAGATGGCTCAAGGGAAAGCTCCAGGCCCTGATGGGTTCACATCCAACTTCTTTCATTTCTTCTAGGACATGATAAAAGAGGAGTTCTGGTCCATAGTCAAGGAATCAAGGAAAAATAGAGGAGTGATCAAAGTTTTCAATGCAACTTTTCTATCTCTAATTCCAAAGAGTGAGGGTGCAAACGTTCTAGGCAAGTTTAGACCCATAGCTCTCTGTAATGTGATTTACAAGATAATTGCTAAGGTAATAGAAAACAGAATTAAACCCCTACTCTTAGGGCTCATTAGTCTGGAGAAATCATGATTTGTGGAGGGACGGCAAATTCTGGATGGTATTATCATAGTACATGAAGCTATTCACTCGCTAAAATGCACTAGAATCCCAGGCATGCTTATCAAACTAGATATAGCCAAAGCTTATGACAAGCTTAGTTGGGAGTATTTGGAGAGGATGCTTCAGGATTTTGGATTTTATTAGGAATGGGTGGAGTGGGTCATGGGCCTGGTATCCTCTATTATTTTCTCAATCCTCCTAAATGGCTCCCTAACAAGGATTTTTTCTCCTTTTAGGGGGATCAGACAAGGAGACCCCCTTTCCCCATTTCTCTTCATTCTGGCTGTAGAAGGGCTAATCAAACTCATCAAAGCTCAGGAAGGATAGGGGAGGATCAGAGGTCTATCATTTTATGAGGATATGGATAAGCAAACTCACTAATAGTTTGTGGATGACACAATGTTGATGGGGCACCCTTCAGTCCAAGAGGCAAGAGCCTACAAAACTAGTCTAGTGACCTTTGCCAAGGTGTCGGGACTTGAAGTTAACCCAGAGAAGTCCCATATTTTTTTCTTCAACACTCCACTCATAACCTAGAGAAACATTGGGAGAATTTTGGGATTTCAGAAACGGATGTTGCCAACTAAATATCTAGGGGTCCCTTTGGATGAAGGTATCATTAGGAAGGCTTCTTGGCAAGATCTGCTAGACAGGGAAAAGGCTAGATTGGTGAGTTGGGTTCTCAAGCCACTAAACCTTCCTGGGAGGTTAGTGATGGTCAAATCAGTCCTCCAAGCCATGCCAATGTATCTATTCTTAGTCCTTTCTTCACCAAATTAAGTTTTAAAGGAAATTAGAAGCATCCAATGAAATTTCCTATGGGCTGGGAGAGTGAGTAAAGCAAAATTTTCCCTAGTTAGCTAGGAGAAGGTAAGCATTCCTAAGGAGAAAGGGGGCCTTGGATTTAGAGACCCCGAAGTGGTGGGGGAGGTGCAAGGAGCCAAGATATGGTGGCAGTGGTGCAATTATAAGTAGGAGGCTTGGGCCAAGATATGGCATATTAAGTATGCAAGAGGATGGCCAATCTCTCAGCTAGTTTGTTTCAATGGGGACCCCCAGGGATTCCATATATGGTAGAAGGCGAGGGAAGGTCGAAGATTGATCCAAGAGCACAGTTTATGGGAAATTCAAGCTGGAAACCTTGCCAAATTTTGGGACAACTCCTGGAACCAACTCCCAAAGCTAGGGGCTGACCCAAAATGGCAGCATATCAGGTTCAGATGTTTGGAAGAAGGAAAAGAAAAGGTTCATCAATACTAGGAAAGAAATCCTTAGGATGGGAGGAGAAAGTGGATGATGTCGATCATCCAAGATGATCAAATTTCGGCAGAAGACATTAGGGCCTTTAGGGAGGAATTACAAGAACGATGCATTCAGATCAGGAACGGGTATGGCAGACTCAGATGGGGGTATTCTCAGAAGGGGATGTTTAGCATAAAAGAGGCATATAACATTAAAATAAGGGGGCAGGCGGAGGAAGATGAGATTTGGGGGAAAGTATGGGCCTCCAATCCCTGGCCGAAGGTGGACATATTCTGTTGGCTTGTGGTTAGATGCAGAATACTAACAGAGGAAAACCTGAGATGCAGAGGGCTTCAGGGGCCATCTCGGTGTGTCCTGTGTGCTAACTAGGAGGAGAGCATGGGACATCTTCTTAATGCGTGTCATTTCACCTCTTTCCTTTGGGACAAAGGAGCACAAACCTTTAGGAAAAGTAATAGATGTAGAGGGAACCCAGATCAAACATTAAGAGAGTGGAACCCTAAGGCTTTAAAAAACAATATCTTGCGTTTTCTATGGAAATCCTTTCCAGCCATAGTGGTATGGGTAATCTGGAAGGAATGGAACAACATAATTTTTAGGGGAAAACAACACTCTCATGAGGAAGCCTAGAAAACCATAACAACCAATTTTATGGAAATAGTGTGTAGTATGCAATGGAGTGATGAGGATAAGGAATTCGTAGGGCTGGAAAAGAGAATAGGGGAGGCATGGGGTCTGGATAGGGGAGTCATCAGTGAGATACTCCAAAAACCCATAGCTTGCAGAGTAGAGAGTTCGATGTCATGGTCTTCCCCACCAAGTTTGGTGTTTAAGGTAAATTTTGATGGAGCGGCTAGAGATAATCCAGGGGATGCAGGATATGGAGGGGGCTATAGGAACTGTAATAGAGAAAATATTCAGGTATTTCACGGTTCTTTAGGAACAAAAACCAATAACTCAGTAAAGCTGGAAGGGATGATCCAGGGAATTCAAATTATCATTGGGAATGGGTGGTTGCTGATGATAGTAGAAGGCGATTCCAGGATCCTCATCCAAATGGAACAATAGATGGCTAATGGAAAATCAGCAGAGAAGGTGGCATCCAGTCGGTGCCTTTCTGGTAGGTTGGATGACCTTCGATCCATGGTAGTGACGTATACAGTGCTATCCTTTCACCAGGAGAGAAGCAAACCAGGTGGCAGATTTAATGGCTAACGTTGGTGTCACTAACGTCAGGTCCAGTCGGAGGGGACAACTAGAAGAATTTGATTGGGTGTAGTGGATTCCCAGATGCCATCAACTCGCCGCTCATGATGTGGGTGATAGGGGGCAGATGACAGGAAGTACGAGAGAGGAACATGGTAGGGACAGGAGGAAGTAAGGTCCTCCCATGCATCGTCTCCTTTAACGTGTGTTTTGCAGGTGGCCTCAGATCATGGTAATCCAAGATTATCATCAAACCATTAAGACAGGGTACGAAGAAGGTCATGATAGGAAAGATTGTTCAGAATTCACACGGACTACTAAAATAGGTATGATGAAGGCATTAAAAATGTATCTCGTGCGAGGTATGGGGATGGAAGGTGGCTAGATATGGGCCATCATTGCTCGGGATGGTACCATTAACGCATTCATGGGAATTATGGTTATTTATCCGTCGAAGGTTGCAAAAGAAACTACCTGTGCTCAGAGGAGCAATAGAGACAAACTACTAAGTTTAGAGTGTGAGCTGTGGGCAGAAGGAGAGTTGAGTGTTTTATTTAGGAGTAAGTATGTGTAGCGTAAGATTGCCCCTCCTTGAGGTGGTCTGGTGAAACTAGGGGGTAGCATGGGTCCGGCTGGCAGTCGAGGTAAAGGTAAAGATAGTATTCGGAAGGGGAAGAGAGTGGTGACTAGGGACCAATTGCAGGCTTAGGCAGCTGTGGAGGCCTTCAAGGACCGAATCATGCTCATTTCTAGAATTGCAATTGAGAATGTTGAAAAAGCGCTCTGGGACTAGGTGAAGTCTATGCCAATTGAGGAGGTCCACGATGAGGTGGATGGATGGATATCCGACTCAGGCTCCATTGCGGGGAGATCCTTGGCCCATGATAGGCTAGTGATGATATACTGGGTGTAAATTTGAGCACATAGATTTGTAGACAAATACACAACTCACAAAGTAGATCTCACAATTTACTCAACAATTGAAGAATGAAACAATGCAAAAATGGCTTGCAGCTGTGAATGCTTTCATTAATAAAAAAGTAATCAGATGATAATTACAATGAATTAAAATGGCTTTAATAGCCACATGAAATTTGAATCCACATGAGGAAATTCAAATTGATAGACTCTACTTGACTCTAGGTAACTAAGACCTTGTCTAAATCACTATAGGAGGACTCGGTAGTTAACTGACCTTGTCTAAACCATAACTGAAGTTCATTGGGGCTCTAAAACACAACTTGAGTGTTACATTTAGTGTTGACTAAGGTTAACTGACTGTGGTAAGTGAGAAATGCGCCCCACATGAGTGCAGTCAAGTAAACCAAGCGCTAACTGAATGTAGAGGACTAGAACTGAATGTAACTGACTCCTAACTTAGCTTGAATAGTCATTAACTGAAGTGAACTGACCTTGGTTGGTTTCGGCACTGCCAGTGGCTTCCTAAATTGTAGGGATCGGTCTAAGAGGCTCCTAAACTGATGCAATCAAGTGCAATCAGTGGCAGTGAGCCTCAATTAGTGTTCCCCACACTTTAGTAACTAAAACATGTGCCCCAATTAGGTCAAGTGGACCCAATGGTGTTAATGACTATAAATAGACTGGATGGACTCCTGATTTAGACATGACTCCCAATTTAGACATATGACCAAATTTGGACAAGGCAGGATTAATAATCCTAACACCCCCCCTGAATGCTAACTTGGACAAGCTGTGGGCCCTATTAACTAAGACCATAGGTCACCCATTACATCAAGTAAAATAAAGTAACTACTTAATACAAGGAGTTGGGGCAAAAACCACATGGGAAAAAATCCCTCCCTCTAGCTAAGCTAGTAGAATCGGGTCTCAAGTTTGAAAAACTTGAAAATATGTTGCTGCAATATTCATCTCTGTGAGGTAGTGAAGCAGCATGCATGGTGTACTGTGCACAAGTATTATGGGGCCTGGCATGTAGACTTCTCCTTCTTCTCCAAAAATGATGATGGGAGGAAGGAGGAATGTAACCTTTGTCTCTTGTTGAATCAAGAGGTGTATGATCATATCCATTCTTCTGAATGTAGTAAGACTGAGCCCTTGCCATATAGCATCTTACGGGGAGTCTATTGCATCTCCTTGAAGGAGGTAATATAGCATGACATAGCGCAAGAGTCTTTCCTTTCTGAGTGTCAAGTGAGTTTCCAGCCATCTTCCTAGCTTCCAGTTTGGAAGTAGGGACTGAATCTAGATCTGAGTCACCCTAAATATCAAGGTCATAAATTGATATAGATGGATCTACAATACTAGTAGAAGCTGTAAAAGAAGTAGGTGCAATGATTTTACCTTCCCTTGCAGGTGGCTGCTGAGAGTGCACTGGTTCTGAAGGAGGCATGAAATGTGAGAACTCATATGCTTTTGAAGCATGATTTGCAGTACCCTTTGCTATGATGCTCCCAGTAGAGATATCTATGATCTCCACTGAGTCAGGAGCAAAGATCACTCGCTTTGGAGATCCAGTATGGGTCATTGATAGATAGATTAAAAGGTTTGAAGATAGGGAGGGAACAAATAGCACATCTTTGAACCTTCCATGTTCAAGTTTGATAGAGCCCTTCCCCTTTGTTTTGACTTTACTGTTATTGCCCATCTGAATACTAGGACCATCAAAGGACTGAAAAGAAGATAATGATTCTCTGGATGCAACCATATGGTTGGAAGCTCCAGAATCAATGAGGAAGACAAGTGCTGATGTGCAGCAAGCCTTCAGTGCATGTCCTTTCCTTTGGTATTCTTCTTCTTCTTCTTCTTCTGAGTCATCCTTCCTTGCATTAGTAGGTACAGAAATGTTGTGCTTTTTCAAAATAAGAGCCATTTCATCAAGTTGTCTTCTCATACAGGAGCTTTCTGAATGGAAGCCTATTCCACAGTAAGAGCATAGGACCTTGCCTTTTCCATTCTTCTTGCTTCTCTTCAAACCTAAAGGTTCTTTTGAATACTCTTTCTTCACAGGGGACTCATCTCTTTGCTTCCCTTTGTCATTCGCTACCTTATCTCCTCTTACAACTAGAGCTAGATCTTTGGGAGATCGAATGATCCCCATTTGGATCAATTTATCATTCTCAAAATCAAGAGATTGGATGAAAGCATTAAGAGTGGGCATCTTCCAATTTGGAGTAGTGAGCCTTACTATTTGGAAGGTGGATACAAAGACTGAGTAGTCTGCATTGAGCTTTGTGAGAATATCAAGGATGAGCTGATCGTCATCCTTCTCCACTTTGCATTGCTTCAATAGATATATCAAGTTCTTGAACTTTGTGAAGAATTCATTCAGAGATTTGAAATTGGATGGATTAAGAGTAATCAGATCATTTTCTAGTTGATGGATCCTCATCTTATCATCCTTATCAAATAGGGAGGCAAGCTTGTCCCAAACCAGCTTGGGAGTCTTCAATTCTAGGATGCAAAACCAAATATCTTTAGAGACTGAGGAGAGCAAGTGTCCATGGGATTCATCAAGCCTGTTCATGTACTTAGCTTTGTCTTTTTCTGGATCTGGCTCTTCCTCTACTTCTTCTATGAGTCTGAAGAGCCCTTTGGTGTGGAGCATCACCACCATGTCTTCCTTCCACTAGTTATAGTTGAAGGGAGTGAGAGGTTCTATTGGATGAGCCATTTTGAATGTAGTAGGAAGAATTGAGCTGCTGTAGCAAATACAGTGAGAAGAAAGGGCTGCTTGTAGCTAATGCTGTAAGAAAAGCTGATAATCTGTCACATAATCAAACATACAAAGTAAGGTTGATAGTCTACACTTTTGGAATTTCTTTCACACCCAACATGGTTGATCAAGTAAGCTTGATCAAAAATTTCCTAACTTGGGATATTAAGTGGTAAATTCTCTGCTTCTGGTGCAGTATTGGAAAGAGCAATTTGCCAAAAAAAATGATCCGACTGGAGATTTGAGGAGGAGAGGAGTCTTGTCCATCGAGGCTCTGATACCATGTAAATTTGAGCACATAGATCCGTAGACAAATACACAACTCACAAAGTAGATCTCACAATTTACTCAGCAATTGAAGAATAAAACAGTGCAAAAATGGCTTGTAGCTGTGAATGCTTTCATTAATAAAAAAGTAATCAGATGATAATTACAATGAAGTAAAATGGATTTAATAGCCACATGAAATTCGAATCCACATGAGGAAATTCGAATTGATAGACTCTAATTGACTGTAGGTAACTAAGACCTTGTCTAAATCACTATCGGAGGACTCAGTTGTTAACTGACCTTGTCTAAACCATAACCAGAGTTCATTGGAGCTCTAAAACACAACTCGAGTGTTACATTCAGTGTTGACTAAGGTTGATTGACTGTGGTAGGTGAGAAATGCACCTTACCTGAGTGCAGTCAAGTAAACCTAGCGCTAACTGAATGTAGAGGACTAGAACTGTATGTAACTGATTCCTAACTTAGCTTGACTAGTCATTAACTGAAGTGAACTAACCTTGGTTTGTTTCGGCACTCCCAGTGGCTTCCTAAATTGTAGGGATTGGTCTAGGAGGCTCCTAAAATGATGCAATCAAGTGCAATCAGTGGCAGTAAGCCTCAATTAGTGTTCCCCACACTTTACTAAC
>LPNX010151657.1:261883-298268 GCA_001517045.1 Pseudotsuga menziesii | reverse complement strand
TATATATATATATATATATATATATATATATATGTATGTATGTATGTATGTATGTATGTATGTATGTATGTATGTATGTATGTATGTATGTATGTAATACAATGGTGTTACAAATAGGAGAATTCGAATACCTAAGATAGGATTCAAATATACCAACTTGGACTAACTTCGGAGCTAACTCGGTGTGGGAAAATCACTAATAGAGCTCACTAATGAAACTCCATATCACTGAATCAGTTCACAACCAGTTAACTGATGTAGGTAGGTGAGAAAATGTGCCCTACCTCCCTTAAATCATGCAAACTGGCACTAGGATGACTAAGAGTGAATTAATCAAAGGGAATCAGAGCATAAGTGAACATACCTAAACACCGACTTGGGTGAACTACTGGAGACTGCTGGTCGCACTAATGTGTTCCTAAATTATAGGGATTGGTACTTGGAGCTACTAAACTCATGCAGATAAGTGCATTGAGTGGTATGTGGCCCTTTCGTGAGTCCCCCATGCCCTAGTGAAGTGGAAATAACCTCCTTAGCTAAGAAAATATAAATAGATTATGGTGGTCAAGGGAAGATTGATTAATAATCCTACCCCCCCGCCCCCCTTTCCACACCTTAATCCTAACTTGGAAAACCTAGGCCCTAGAAAATAAGACCAAAGGCCACCCATATAATCAAAAAGAAAAAAATGACTTCTTAACAAACCAAGGAAATGGATTAAACCTGATGGGAAGCCCCCCCCTCAAAATAAGAAACAAAAACCAAGATCAAGATTTCATACTAAGAGAAAAAATGTCTTCTTGAATAAAAAATTGTGAAAATATTTTTGCGATCTGCATCACCATGGAGCAGTAATGGAGTGTGATGGTTCTTGTGTGCACTAGTTTCCTGGTATTGTGCATGTGAACCTATCCACCTTTTTTTGAATCCAATGAAAAATAGGGGAAGAAATGTTTCCTTTGTCTCTTCTTTTTGGAGGAAGATTGACATGATCCATTTTGTTCTTCAGTGAGTCTAATTGGTGATCAGACCTTACCATCATGTAGCATCTCTTTGGGAGTTTGTAGCACCTCTCTGGAAGACGTGAATTTGTTTGATATAATGCAAGGATATATTTTTATCCTCATTTTGATATGAATCTGATCCAATCACGTTCCCATTTTCTTCAATAACATTTTGAGCCCATTTAGGCCTAGGATTGGGAGTAGGGACTGGATGTAGATCTAGATCCAACTGAAATTCTTCTTCAATTCCATAAACCGATTCAACTTGGTCCTCTGCTTTGGATTTTGAATGTGAAGCATTAATGGGAACATTATCATATACAAAATTTTTAGGTAGTATGAATTTATCTTCCCTTTCAAATGGTAGCTGAGATGGAACTAGATCTGAGTATGGAAGAAAGTGTGAGAATGTACATTCCTTGGAGAAATGGTTTTCAACACCTTTTTCTATAATCTTACTGGTTAATATATATGATATCTCCACTAAGTCAGGATGAAATAACACTCGCTTTGGTGATAATGTATGAGTCATCTGGTATATAGACAACAAATTTGTTGTTAAGGAGGGAACATATAGTGCATTCTTGAACAATCCATGCTCTAACTTGATTGAACCCTTTCCTTCATCTTGTATTTGAGTGTCATTTCCCATGTGAATACTTGAACCATCAGTAAGTTGTAATGAAGAGAATGATTATATGGATGCAACCATGTGATTTGAGGCTCCTAAATCAATGAGGAAGGCATGTCGTTTTGAAATACCAGAATTCAGTGCATGGAATATCTCATCATGATCTTTATTTTTGTCTCTAGATTCATCCCTCCTTGCGCCTTCAAGTAGGGAAATATTGTGCTACTCAAGGAGTTTTGACATCTTATCTATGGTATTTTTCATACAATATTTCTCTGTATGGTTTCATTTCATACAGTAGGAGCACTTTCCCTTGTCAAACCTATGATGTTTGTCCTTCTTAGAGCCTAAGGCTTCATCTATTGGATCAAACTCTTCCTTAGGTTCGGATTCAATGTTCATTTTTTCTTTTCCTTTCTGCTTCATCCTTTCTTGTGCATTATTTGTCTCACCATCTGTAGAGGGGGCCACTTGATCTCTTAAATGTCATCCATTAGAGGAAATTTCAACTCAAAATGGGCCTCCTAAAAAATTAATAAATTAATAGTTAAAATAATAAAATAATATTTATTAATTTTGGAGGAAGAAAAGAAAAAAACGACTTTTTTGTTTGTATTTTCAACATATATCCCCATGTTTTTACTCAAATTTCAATCGAGAGAGATCCTTGGATGCGGAATTAAATTCTGCATCCAACGAGTATGCACTCGGAACACTTTTGACAGACCCCTCTACCCCAAAAACAAGAAATACCTGAAAAATGTGATGATGTCATCATCTCATTTTTTCAGGTATTTCTTGTTTTTGGGGTAGAGGGGTCCATAAAAAGTGTTCTGAGTGGGTATTCGCTAGATGTAGAATTTAATTCCACATCCAACGAGCTCTCCCGATCGAAATTTTAGTAAAAAAAGGGGAGATATGTCGAAAATACAAACAAAAAAGTAGGTTCTTTTTATGATACCTATCCCCAAATTTATATTAAAAAAGTGTTTAAGACCTATACGGTATTTCAAATTTAAAGTAATTTCATTGGCTAACACATGATGACATGGAATTTGAGTTAGAATTAAAAGGCCCATTTTGAGTTGAAATTTCCTCTAATGATAATTGTATAATTACATAGATACTAACAAATGAGTAGCTGGAGCGGGTACAACCGCTCCAACCTCTATCACAATGTATATATAAGCATCAAAGATGAATACAAAGGTGGATTGGAAGTCCCTTCCCAAAGTACGTGTCTTTTATGGTTGTGTATGAGCATAACACTACAACAAAAGCCTGTGATTAACGTCTCTTTTAGCTTCCTTTTTAGCGTCCACTATCACTTTTAGTGTATTTTTCATCATTTTTTGGATAGATTGGATGTTTTTCCATGGAATGGTGCTTTTAATGGTGTTATTTGCATCTCTTTTTAAAATTTGGTGCTATTTTGGATGCTCATTAGCATCCCAATTAGTGTCCTTATTAGAGTCCCAATTAGCATCCCAATTAGCGTCCCAATCAACATCCCAATTAGCATCTCTTTTTAAAAGTTGATGCTATTTTGGACTCTAATTAGAGTCCCAATTAACGTCTCAATTAGTGTCCCAATTAGCATCCCCATTAGAATCCCAATTAGTGTTTCAATTAGCATCCTAATTAGCGTTCCTTTTTAAAATTTGGCGCTATTTTGGATGCTAATTAACATCCCAATTAATGTTCCAATTAGCATCCCAATTAGTATCCCAATTAGCATCCCAATTAGCATCCCAATTATCACCCCTTTTTAAAAGTTGGCACTATTTTGGGCTATAATTAGCATCCCAATTAATGCCTCAATTAGCATCCCAATTAGCATCACAATTATCATCCCAATTAGAATCCCAATTAATGTCCCAATTAGCATCCAAAAAATCATCCCATATAACACCAAGAATAGCCTCCAAAAAACGTCCTGAATAGCATATCACTATATATTAACCCAGGGTTAGTGACAGAAATTGCACCATGAATTTTGGCAGGAAACACATTCAACATAGCATCAAGTATAGAGCCAGGAATTGCACCTATAAAAAATCCAACATAGCGCTAGGTATAGATCTAGGTATAGCGCCTAGAATAATGCCAGAAATTTTGAAAGAACCTCAATAGGAATTGCACTAGGTTAAGAGCTAGGAATTGTGTTCAGAAAATGCCCAACATAATGTCAGATATATCAATGATCATGATTCATGTGATAGTACTTTTGGATCTTTATTTATCATAGTGGCATCTAAATGATCGTAATCATGGAACTTTTGGATCTTGATTAATCCTACTGAGGGGTAAATTATCTCAATGTAACCTAAATTGCTATAATGGAATTTGAGTGTCCAAGAACATTTAATAGACCCTAATGGCATTTGATTGGCCCTAACAACATGACCATGATGCATTACGATAATTATGATGAAGCGTATGGATATGATTTGACTAGTATAAGAATATATCATCCATTCTTCTGAGGTCGTATGGCTACTTACTCGTTATTATCGCAATTATATTGATGATGACATTGATGATGACTACGACGATGACAATGATGTTGATTTATTGGACAATGATGATGACGATGTGGATGTGGATGTGGATGTCAATGATGAGTATGCATGTGGTATCACTTTTGGATCCTAATTGATTCTAATAGCATCTAAATGTCTATAATGACATATAAACAACCCTATTATCATTGAAATGGTTGTAATGACATATAAATGACCTTAACAATTGCATGACTTGAATCTTAATGTTGATGAGTGATTAAGAACACTAATGGCATATGTGTGACCATAATGAAAATGATGACGATGATTTTGTTGATGATGTACTTAATGCTAACGATGATGATGATAATGAGGATGGTGATCAATATGATGTTGATGTACCATATGGCATTGATGATGATGATGACAACGTCGATGTCCACAATGATGATACATGTCATAATACTTCTGGATACTACAAAACTTGAGATATTGAAGTTAATAACAAGTAATAGAGGTTGTGAGGTGTTAACCATAAAAATATTGTTATCCATTGGGTTTTACATTGACTAATATGGCCATTGGGTTTAGTAGTTCCCCCACTCCCCCTACACCCCCCTTGCAGAAAGGTAGTACAATACCATCTATCATGGTTTTACCAAAATCTCAACCTACAAGGTTGTTTTGGGCAACCCCCCCATCCATACCCCCATTTTTACCAAGAACATCCAAAGCACAAGAAGTGGATATCAATCCTAACACAAAATCTAACTTTCTTTGTACTCTCAAGGATATTTTGGTCTTGGTTTAAAATGAAATGAAGCAAAAAGCATTTCAATAATGCCCATAGTGTTACTTTGAAGAAGTGGATCAAAGTTTTTACATCTTTGGCCTTTTACATGGACATCTCTCGAGGAAAAAATAAGTTATCTACTCAAGTTTTATGGAATTGGTGGATTTTTCGTTATAGATTCATAATAATTGGTTTAATTTTCAATGATTCTTTTGAGGTTTGTCAAATTTCTATTAAAGTTTAAAGCAATTTCATTTGTTATGTGAAATTCCCTTTAACTAACATATTTGAGTGTTATTTTTCATTTTACATACTGCGAAGCCAAGTGACGGACTTTGATAGACTTTGATAGCTCGCATTTGATTTTCTTTTGGCAGCATTTTTCTTGCGGAATCCGTTTTGGTGAGTTGGATTTCGATCTTCTTAACCTCTCCTTCATTAATTTGTATTAATTTCCATGCTATGGGAATTCATCATGGGGACGAGAGAAATTTCCGTGATAATTTATTGGAGAAGATTGTTATCGAGGTTTTAGTTAATAAACATAATAATAAAAAAGAGAGAAAGTACAGAGCTATATTCTTAGTAGGCGTGTGTGTGAATACTTCGTTGGGGAGATAAGGGATCTGGAGAAGTGATGTTTGGGTGAATCCCATAGAAGAAACACAAGGAATTTTCAGAATAATTCGATAATCCCTCACTAGGGAAGAAGAAAAGTAATCCTGGATGAGAGAGCACATGTAGAAATTGATAGAAGGATGCAGGAAGAGAAATGAAAAATAAGACCCATAGGTAGAGAAACAGAAAATAAGATCCATCCCAAGTAGAGAAGAATCCTGGAAAAAGAAAGAGCAATTAACAGTAGAAATCCTAGCCAACAGAGAAGATTTCAATCCTCTACAATAGGGAAGAATCTCGTTCTAACCCGACAAGCAAAGCAAAGAAGATATTTTGTTATGTTCCCTAGAAGACTTTTTAGAAGTAGAACGTCTAATGTGTGAAATGCTTTGAATGCTTTGAATGAGGTATTTATTTAAAATCTTGAAATTTAGAAGTTTAATTTTTTTATAAAATTTTCACTTCGTGTGAAGAGTTTCAGGTTTTGCTAAAGAATCTAAAAGTGAGCAAAATTTTGAAGTTATTTTGATATTAGGGAATAAAATGAAATATTTCCTATTTAATTTCTAATTAGAATGGAAAATGCAAGAAATACTAGATATTTTACTAAAAGATAAAGTATCCTATTAATATACATATCAATAAAAATTTTACTTGTCTAATATGTGTTAAGTTATCAAATTATCAAACTAACTTAAAAATCTTAAATACATTTCGTCACAAACAAAGGTTTTACACCTACAAAGGTTTGGACATAATCTGCATATATTAACAAGGAGCTAAACCTGATATATATATTATGGCACTCCAAATAAACCGTGAAAATTGTTTTATAAAATATGACAGGGTGAACGAAAATACCTATACCCATATGTAAATGACCTCTTGTACAACCTAAATAAAAAGAATGTTTTTTCATCATTTAATTAGTCAAAACTTGAAAAAAACACTAACTACATACAAAAATAGTGGTCAAAACTCATATATTACTCAATTTGTCTAAATGAGAAAAAAATCTAATACTAAGTAGCATAGATAACAACTTCATTTGCACATCACACAAATTACCTTACAATGTGAAGTGTGAAAATGTTGAAATTTAACATTTATTTTTGTTTCTCTAACTTTTCAATATAAATATATATGAACATTTATCTATTCATTTTGTTATGTTTGGTTTTTTTCTCTATGTTCTTACAAACTAAGAGAACATTGTTTACAAATATTATTGTAAATATAAATTTACAATATTTATGACTTTCAGTATGATAATCATTTATATTCAAACATAAAAAACATTGTAAGTACACTTCTAGGTTAGTTTGTAGTTTAGTTAAATATTGTTTTTCAAACAATAAATGTTTTAGGTTAGTTTGTAGTTTAAACAAAAAAATATGTTTTCTTAAAATTAATTAATCTATTGTACACTTATTCTAAGATGAAAAATTACTCTTCAATTCAATTTATATATTAGATTTTTCTTCGACCTTTTATTGCACCTTTTCTTCAATTCAATTTATATATTAACTTTTTCTTCAGCCTTTTATTGCCCCTTTCGCTAGTTATTATTGCCACGAAGCTCGCCCATTGATTGAGGGCCATAGCATTGACTTGGCCTTCGGTCTCGTTGGGGGAAAAGGCAGGTTTTGATACGAGTTTCCACAAACTTATTGGAAGGATCGACTATATTTGGCAGGTATGATCCTATATTTCATTTAATTATTACTGATTTAGTTACTTACTAATTATATTACTGATGGTTGCCATCTAGGACAATAAAATTGTTGGGAGAATCAACCAACTAGGGTAGATAGGGCATTTGGCTTTAGGGATGGGGTAATTTCTAGTGTATTTGGCCTTTGTAACTCAAGTGAGCCAATTGAACCTTTGGAACCAAGTTTGAGAATTGCTTGGCTATGCTAGAAAGGAATAATAATAAGGGTTTTACGACATGGAACTAGCTAAAAGACGAGGGGGAAAATAACTGCCGCAGACACTATAGGCTCGGAGATCTTGTGCTCTTAAAGCAACAAAGAAACATTAACAAAAGCCGAAAATCGGTTGGAGGGATGAATTTACAAAACAATTACATGAAGAGGATAATGCTATGCCAAATTTTGAGAAGCCTCTTGCTTCCATACACCATTCTTGAGTTTCCTTGGCATCATGATGCCCAATTTTCCTCTCAAAGTGTTCATTGCATAATGGGGGTTTAGCTAGGTTTATGCTACATTATCCAATATTGAAAAGTCCCTTTCTCCAATATTTCATTTGTGCTTGCATAAGTGGTCATGATAACCATTTATTCCTCTCATTAGTCCATTTCATAAGGGGAGGAATTGTGGGATTGCTTCCAAATCAAATAGAGGCTAGTGGAGGAAACGAAGAACCCTCCCACACATAGAGGTTGTATAATCATGCAAGAGTTTTTTCATGTCTTTGACCATTCTTCCAATTGTTTACATGTTGCCTTAATATTTTTGGGCGTGTTTGTCAATTTTGTGTAGCTTTTCAAACATCTTGTATTTATTTCATGCTATGATTATTCCTTCTCTCTTTATCATTTTAGATGGCCTTGATATGTCTTAGTTTGTTTGACAAGTATGATTAACATAAGCCTGAACATTTATTGAACTAAATCATCGAAATTTTAGAGTTGTTTGTCCAAAAAAGAACATATTTTTAATATCAAGTTATTACATCCGTGTAACGAGTTTACCAGAATTCTCATGCAAAATTTTGTGAAACACTTTATCATTGCATACATTGAATTAAATAATTTCTAGAGCTATTACACTATTTTATTTCTGTGGGACTCTATCCTTAACCCAATTGTAGGTTCAAGCAATTGGAAAGGCAAACAACAATGTCAATGGTTGAATTCTAGTTCACATTGTACAATCATGTATCGATATCACACATCATTATATTGAATTGAGTGGTTTATCAGCTCGAATTAATTCACAACCTTGAGACAACTAGGGAACTATTTAAACGAGTATAGAAAATAGTGTAGGGATAGTATCAATTATATCCTATCTCTTATGTTATTGGTACATGATGCACATTGTGGCCCAAATAAACTATTAACAACAATGATACCACATTCTCTTCAATTAATTCATTATTGGTCACATGACTTTCTAAAATGCAACTCTCATGTAACAAGGGTCATATAACTTTTATTAGTGATAAAAACTTTAATTTGTTATTTTGTATTCTTTTTTGTTTTGTATTCACTACAAACAACAAATTTATTGGGAAGGTATCCTCCAACATAATTGAATTTTGTAGGTTTAATTCACCCTTGGTTGTGTAGATGTTCCCCACTATTTTCTATACTGTTGTCTCTTTATTTCAACTACTCTTTATTTCTTTATTTATGTTACATAAATAGTTATAGTAACAGTTGCAATTTGGCTTTAGAAACACTACATGTTGGTATTAGAGCTTCAGTCAATTTTCATTTTGTTGTATAGTTTCAAAAACAAAAACAAAAAAATGTCAAGGAGAAAATCCTAATATATGGCCAAGGAATAGTTGAATGAGAGTTTCATAAAGTTTACAGAATACATGAGGTAGTTTCATAATGTCTTTAGTATGGTCTCCCATCCCCTAGATAACCCTTCTCTAGCTAGGATGTTCATCTAGCACATAACCTAAACATCGAAACCATACTATAGATAGCCTCTCGCTATTGTTATGTCAAATTAATTATATTGTGTATTACAGACAGTTTGTAGTTCAGTTTTGTAAGATGCAAAGAAAGTTGTCAGTGAAGTGCTGGATCAAACAAATGGCAAGTCTTGCAATACACACTATTACCATATGAACTCCTCAAGTGAAGTGTCCCATGTTCCCAAGTTTGGCATATTCCCTAATCAGATTGCATGCAGAATGTTCAATGTGACTTCTTTTTGATACAAGGACATGAAATCGTCTTATTAATTGGTCTATTGCTCAACCTACAAAATCTTTTCACATTTGGGCTTGGAAAGGATTTGCTCAAAGTTGATGCCTATAGCCTATATTTTTGCAGCACTTGTCTTTTTTTTAAATATATCTCACCTTTGTTGTAACAAACAATATTGTCCCATCTAAATGATTCAGTAAGAGGCCTTAAAATCTATGGATTTTGGTTGTATCAAGTAGTACTGACAGACATCATAGTTAAGTTTGTTAGATGCAAAGAAGCTGGACTCTTTCAAGTGCTGGATCAAACATATGCCAAGTATTGAAAATGGTTGGGGACTTTTTGAATATACAAATCCCTAGATTTATTACTATACGAACTCCACAAGTGACGATATCCCTTCTTCCCAATGTGGGCGTATCCTTGATTAAATTTTGAGATTGTGTGCAGAATGTTCATCATGTTTCTATTCTGATACAAGCATTGATTAAATTGTCTTCTTGAATTCTCTATTACTGAACCTACAAACGATTTTCATGAATTTTGGCTTGGAAAACCCTCAGTCAAGTCAGATTTCTGTAACCTATCTTTTGCCGCACTTGTCTGCTTTTGAAGACATTTCATCATTGTAGCCATGAGCAATCCTGTTCCAGATAGTAATTCAGTAGGAGGCCTTCAGGACATGGATTCAAAATGTGCTGATTTTGATAGCATCTTGACATGTTGTAGAAAATTGGCTATTTTCTATGATAAATACAGCTATTAATAGTTCAGTTGTGTTAGTTGCAAATGAGATTCTTGAGATACTATGTAAGCACTCGAGGACACTAAAGCAGTCAAGATTGTTGGTGCAATTTATGCTTATGTATTGGCATGATGCTTCAGAATAATGCTATTTGTCAAAAAGTGTCTGAATTTTGTTGACTATTCAGCTCCTTAAATTCCAACAGTTTTTCCCTTGCATTGTGTTGTATAGTTAGTTTGGTTTTCCCAGTTGTTCTAAGCTTCAATAGCCTGAGTTTTTTGTCTGAACAGAGCTTGTACTACTTGAACTATTTCCACATTTATTTATGGTAAATAATATTGGAATTAATCCAAAGACATAGTTCATCATCTTGAATCAACCTTTTAGTCATTGGATGCAATAATTTTATAATGATTTTTGATATAAACTTTTATAATGAGCTTTGATATGACACTTTTCCCCATATTTTTGTGTTTGGGATATTTGTTATACTGTTGAATTCCTTTAAAAAAAATTTAGATGATTGTTTAAGATGAGCAGCATGGTAATTCAGATTCTATACATAATTGTAACTCTGAGATGCCTGTATGTAGGAGTTGTTTAAAACAAGACTTTAGATTAGGGCTTGGAGACTACATCGTCTTAATTATGGCATGACTTCTTATTGGTAGATGCTATTTCCTAATTGTTACGCCAAACCTACTATACTTGTGATAGAATGGGAACTTGTGTTTATGCAGGTTGTTGGGGAGACAGAAACAAAGGGCCAGATTAAACTTAGGTTCAAGACAGCATCAGGAAAGGATGTAGTGTGCATATGCTCTTTTCAACTGACCCAGAAAGCACCTAAGATGGAAAGGATGTAGTGTGCATATGCTCTTTTCAACTGACCCAGAAAGCACCTAAGATGGAATATAAAGCTATTGAGAGCTATTGAGTGTCCTGCAGACAATTAATCCTCACACTAGAGAGGTATGTGTTTTTGTTTTCCTTTTTCAAATAATAAAAGTTAGGCATTTTGAGGGACTTTGCAATACTAACTAATAATTTTGTTGCTAACTATTCTATTTACAAACATATTGCTGAAAAATAGATCACAAGAAGGATATATTAGTTGCGGATATCTACATCTTCTTCTTATAACGACAATTGAGTGCACTGGAATGATAAAAATGATTTGTAATATAATTGTTTGCCCAATTTTTAGAATCAATATTTTATCAGAGTATATACCTGCCCTAATATAAAATAATTTTGCAAAAATTGCATGCAAGTAGCTTGGTCTATTTTGAGGAAAAAGTTACGCTTTTTTAAAATTTATGCACAAAAACGACTTTTTATATTTATATATCAAAACAACACCCCATCTATACCCAAAAAGTTACTATTACATTCAAAATTGGGGATTGAGTAACTCATTTGATAGCATCCCAATACTTTTTTTATATCATCATTACTCCATAAGTACAATTACTGTTTCTGCTACCATACCTGTCTGTATACTAGTATAGAAACCGTAGACATATGAAATTACAAAATGCACATATTGACAAAATTCAATGACGATGACACAAATTATGTTGATCTCCCATTGTCGCTTCCAGTGACCTTGTCTCTCTTAGAATATTGGGAGAGTGCTATTTCCTGCTTGGCAGTGGCTTGTCAAGTGTCTCTTGCACAACTTGCAATTCCTAAATCTTTTCCAGTTTTCTCTGTCTTGTTCCCACAGGGATGCAATTGAGTTCTCATTTTTCCAATTTCTTCCTTCCAATTCTGCAACAGACTTCCCCTATTCATCCCCATCTATACCCAAAAAGTTATGATTACATTCAAAATTGGGGATTGATTAAGTCATTTGATAGCATCCCAATACTTTTTTTTATATCATCATTACTCCTTAAGTACAATTACTGTTTCTGCTACCATACCTTTTTGTATACTGGTATAGAAACTATAGACATAGGAAATTACAAAATGCACATATTGACAAAATTCAATGATGATGACACAAGTTATGTGGATATCCCATTGTGGCTGCCAGCGGCCTTGTCTCTCTTAGAAGATTGGGAGAGTGCTCATTCCTGCTTGGAACTGGCTTGCAATGTGTCCCTTGCACAACTTGCAATTCCTGAATCTTTTCTAGTATTCTCTGTCTTGTTCTCACAGGGCTGCAATTGAGTCCTAATTTTTCCATAAAAGGTTCCATCTCTTCCTTCATATCTCAGTTGATGTGATTCGAGGCAACCATGTACTAAAGAACTCCCCTTGTTTGTCAGTCATAAATTCAATAAAGAAGGATCTTGGAAAAATAGGCATGTCAAGAGCAGATACATTCTTTTCTCCTCAAGCTAAATTCTGAAAATTTGTTCTTTAGTCAATTACTATTCAATAATCCCAATAAGTTTTCGTACTTGGAGGGCTCCCCATAGTTTGCAACAAACTTCATAACTTTTGTTTCACTCTTTCCAAAGTCCACACTATACCAACTCAGAATCTTGTTTACTGAAGAAATATTGATTTCCACAGGAACAAGATTCCACCATTGTAAAAAAAATCCTTTCGGCTTGCCTTAATTCCTCATAATTACTTCCCAACGAACTACATCTTATGGCATTGCTTGATCTTGAGCCACACAGTAAGGCAAAATGAACAAAGGTTATGGATCTGGCAAGACAACCTGCATGGGTTTGGCTTTCAAGTCAAAATGCTAAAGAGAATTGTAAGGGGGTCTTTGGTACCACTTAAAACTCCATTTTGGATGTCTGAGTGAATAATAATAGCCTTTAATGACATTTAAAATCATGAAAATTCTTCTTTTCTATACTAGGCCCTTCAGGGTAACCCCACAACACACTTGCATGAATTGCACCATATTATACAAGTTGACATAGAATGTAATTTTTTCTTCTTTGGATAGGTCATGCAAATCATTTCTGTGAAGTTCCTTAATCACCTTTAAGTACCTTCAATTTTTTTCATTGACTCCAATGCTTCTGTCAACTATATGCTTATAATCATTAGAGATAAGCTTCATAAATTGTTTGATTTAGGCTCCGTATTGTAGCTACAATTTTAGTTGTGGGTTTGGGCTTCATGTAATTTGTAAATCAAGTAATTATCTCACTTGGAAGAAACAATTGTATCATGTTCCATGAAATGATATAGATGATTTCCATCTTTGAAAATCTTCTCATATAGAACATGGTGGAAAAAGTGCTTTGAAGCAGGATTTATTCCTAATTTGACTACCTCATCCCTCTCCAACAACTGATCCTCTGACAATAAATCCACCTTTCTGGCACATTCACCAACCTTGCAACCATTCTTAATTTTTAAATAGGTGTACCAAGTTTGCAGTCATTAACATAAACTCTCACAAAAATCTCAATTATGGAATCACTCTTGTCATCAAGCATGGGTTTTTCAACCATGCCAATGCTTGCATCTTTTCATATAGGTTCATCATTGTTGCAGACAATATCATTAACAACCATAGTCATCTCTTGAATTTATTTCTCTGATGTGCACAATGAAGATAAAAGTTAAGTGTTTCATGCTTGATTTGACATCTGGTAACCTCTAGTAACCTCCTCAGTGGACATTGTTGAAGTGATAAGGTGGTTCATGTAAGGTTCAAGCTTGTTTGCACATTACTCCATTACATTTCTAGAAATTCCATGGGAAACTGGAGAAGCACCGTCTTTTACTTCCCCTATGTGAGCTAGCATGGTGGATAACAACTGCTCGAGTATATCTTCAGTCTTATCCAACATAATTGTCATAAAATCTTGGATTGGGTAATGATATATTTTGGATGGGCTTCACTATCAACATAGAAGAATATGGGAAACATTTTAAGGATTAATTCTTCACATTTGAATTCCAACATCATAACATGACTTGGTTTTCACACTATTTTCTGATGTGGTCACCCTCCTTCCAAATGAGGGACTAAAGAATTATTTATATTATAGAGCCCACATAAATTTGTAAAAAATAAATGAAAGATATTGCTTATCACTTCATCATCATTATAAGGAGGAAGAAGAAACTTTGCTCATCCCATGGTGGACAGGATCCATGTGAAGCACCAACTATTAGGTTGATCATCCTCTTTTGATTCTTCTTATTGCTCCACTTATACATGGCTCTAGGATGACCATACTTATCTACTATATCCTTGGTATCCACACCAAGATAACTGTTGTTGATAGGTCTCATATAGTGGTACACTTATGGTTTCTAGGGAATAGTGATTTTTGCAATTCCATTAAGCCAATTTCTTGATTTTTTTTCAAAATTCATAGAAAACGTTTATGGGTTTCATAACCTGCTTGATCATATATTTTGAACTTATACAATCTATCATCCTTTGTCGACCAATAGATACTCAAAGTTGTGTATTGTTCCTTTTTACCATTATAGAGGACTCTGTAAGTTAGGTTCCCAAATTCTTAAAGGGTTCTAGCTCAATGGAAGAGCGCCTGCCTTACAAGCAGGAGGTTGGTGGTTCGATTCCTCCATGCCCTAATGATATTATAATATTAGTTCAAAACAACTAAATTAGTAAGCAAAAAATAAGAGATAGGTGACCAAACAAAATGACAAAAACTCGTATATAAAATTACTAAAAACGACTAAATTAGTGACTAAAACATGAGAGATGTGAAACTAGGCATTAAAAAGGATGCAACATGTGGCGCTAATGATGAAGCGAAACATGGCGTTGGTATGGTATAAAAATAAGACATTAATTTGGAAGCAAAACATGGCGTTACATAGGAAGCAAAATATGGTGCAACAATAGAAGAAATATTTGGCGTCATTTTGGTAGCAAAACACGATGCAAAAAAGGAAGCAAAAATTGGTGCAAATTTGGAAGCGAAAATTGGCACATATTTGGAAGTAAAACATGGTGCAAAATGGGATGCTAAAGTGGTAGAAAAAATGGATCCAATATTGGATGCTAACATGGTGCTATTAAGGATGCAAATATCGCACTAACGGGGATGTCATTTAAGAAGCAAAAACAGACACTAGCTAGGAAGAAAACTAGGACATTATTTAGGAAGAAAACCTCGATGTTGTTTAGGAAGCAAAGTTGGACACTATTCTGGAAGAAAACCTCGACGTTGTTTAGGAAGCAAAGTTGGATGCTATTCTGGAAGAAAAAAAGAGACGCCATTTTGGATGTCATAAAGGATGCTATTTAGGAAGCAAAAAAAGATGTTTTTTGAGACGTTTTAAGTTTTGTCCATGATGCGTCCCATTTTGCGTCTAGTTTGATCACTCAACGTAAAAAAAAATACACTAAAAAGGGGCGCTAAATTGGACGCTAATTCTAGGATTTGTTGTAGTTTAATGTATGCTTGAATGATGTGAAATCCTAGCTCTCAACATCTAGTGTCGTTGTCTTTCTCTATTCAGTCTGGGTGACAACAGCAGTGGATGGAGACGGTTCGAATCCTAAAAACACCGTGAGATGATCATGAAAGTAACCTACCACAAAGATAAAAGATTACTTGCTTGTTTGAGGAATAAATGAATAAAATATTTTGCTTGACAACTACGTGTTTATATATGATTGCTGGGCAATAAAGACCGATTGTAGATTGTATTTTTTGTTTATGACACTGTTGAAGATGCTCGCATAAAGAATTGTAGAATTCAAATCTTGAAGATACCCTAGATTAAGAGGCTTTGACAAATTCCAATTGACCAACATTTACACCGACTGCCCATGATGAGATCGTGTTACCAACAAAGATCAACAGCATCAGTCGTTGTCGTCTTCTTTTGGATGGGTGACAATAGCATCAAAAGAGGAGTGGCTTGAATCCAGAAGAAAGATTGAGATGTTCTTGTGAAGAACATGTAGGAAAGATTTAAAAATTGTCATGCATATATAAAGAAAATATTTACAAGAAGAAAATAAATGGTCAAGAATGAAAGATGTTGCTCCGAGGATAAAGAATATTTGCATGCTAAGAAATGTCGAACTATTGGATGAATAAATGCACTATTTCATGGTAGATTCTGGCCGACAATGCGACTAAGAGGAGACAACCATAGCCATAGTGAACTCTTATCCATCTATTCATTTATTAAAGAATGAGAAGGACGAAGATGATGCTATCCAGCGAATTGAATTACAGAGTAGGATAAATTGATTACCATGGGCCACAACAACGATTGGATGGAGTGCCACGATCTTCTTCCTTCGCAGAAAGAGTGAGTAATTAATTTTATCAATCATGAGAATATGCAGGTGTTCTGGCTAGAGATGTGGTGTAGTAGACGTGATATACATATGGAAATGCATAAATTCATGGAGAGTTCAACAGAGAAAGAGATATCGTCATGGCTGGTGGAACTTCCCCTTTGCGCGACTACTGATGGATGGCTCCTTTGGTGGGTGCCAGTGACTGTGCTGTGGACTCCACCCCCCTCTGAATAGCCATGGGATCATTCCCTCATGCACTCACAGAAGCTAAAGCTCTATTATCTTGTTCCCAAACAACTGGTGTTCATAAACTATATCATATTTTCTCTCTTTCAATATCTAAAGAACCTCGTATGATAGATCTCTCTCTTTCAAATAGAGTTTTAGTCGCCATCCTTGGAGCAACAAAAATTGCAGGTCGCTGGGAGAAAAATTGTTGTAGACTTGAAATTGAGGGCAAGGATGATGATCGTAGCAGTGTTGTCGATATCATGGATGAGGATCAACCACCTCCCATCATGTAGGTTCTTAACCATCATTCATCCAAACAAACATGAACCATCGTCTAAGCATTATCGTTCAGGATCAATTTGGAAGCTTTGTTTCCTTTCCCATGGAAGAGTAAACCAGGAAGAAACATTGATCATTTTCACCCTTAAATGATATCTACATCATGGACGGTCAAGTGATAACAGGTAAAAGAAATTCATGTATGAAGGATTCAACTGATAATAATGGTAGACATCTCTTTTTTGTTGACCTATATTGTCGATGATATATATTCTAAAAATGGTCGAATTTGCCGGGCCTTTAAAAGATGGTCGATTCTTAAATATGTGGTCAATAAACACTTTATTTTTTTTTGGTTGACTTTATGTAAGATTTGTAGAGACTTATCTTTTATGGATTCTTTACTGAAAGAACTAAATTTATTGTTTGGGTTGACCATCCCATCATTGATGTTAACAATTGGTCAGAGTTCACCTTGGTCGATATGTTATGTGGGTGATCTAATTTGTTGATGGTTGGTTGATTATAAAGTTTGATGTCCATGTTTTATTTTGGTCAAATCCTTGCTATAGTCAAGTTGTAGCTCGCACTGTAATCAAGTTGACATCTCTTGTCAAAAATGTTTAGATATGGTCAATGATCAAAGCATATGTTGACGTAAGTTTGTTTAAAATTTTGAAGTCGAGGGGGTTAAACGTGAGTCTCTTGTGAGGCAGGCGATCCCCTCCATTTTATGTAAATCAAGTTGGTCTCTTGCCAACCATTGTAATTCAAGTCATGTCAGTCAAAATACAAGTAGTTGATCACATGCAAGACCATGCACATGAGTAGAAAAATACAAGCTTGCAGTAAATTTCACCATGTCTCATGACAGAAAAAGATAACGACGATGGAATTCAAGCAAATATCATTCAAATACATAGAAAAATGCTCCAATGAGACATGATGAATATGTACCCATCATTTTCAAAATGCTGGAAATGTTCCTGGGTTGTGACCTCGAAAATCTAGAAGAAAGAGAAATGACATAGAAAGTCGAAGAGCCAAAAGGCCCTACATGCCTGAACTGATGGAGATGTCGGTTAGATGAGCCAGGGTGAGTCTTTAAACAAAAAGACCTCATTGCAGAAGAAGATGGTTTCCCACCATTGTAAGAGGATGAGACTTCAATGGACTACTACTAGATTGAAGATGGAAGTTGAAGAGTAACCAGTCACTGTAGAACCTTGTACATGTGTGTTTTCCTATCAAGTTGGCGGTTGTTGTGGTTGAGTTACCTATGCAGACCGGTATGCATGGTTGATGCACTGTGAGGACTACTCCAGTAGTAGAAGAGACCTAGGATGTTGATACATATTTATTTGTTCTCTTCGGGATGAAGAAATGTTTTGTTTGTGGGGGAGATGTAGAGGGGGCCACTTGACCTCTTAAATGTCATCATAATTGTATAATTACATAGATACTAACAAATGAGTAGTTGGAGCGGGAAAAATTGCTCCAACCTCTATCATAATGTATAAATAAGCATCAAAGACAAATACAAAGGTGGATTGTACATCCCTTCCCAAAGTACATGTCTTTGATGGCTGTGTATGAGTGTATTGTATGCTTGAATGATGTGAAAGCCTAGCTCTCAACACCATCCAATAGAGTTTTATTTGGAGAGGATATTAGGGATCCCATCTTTGTCATCTTATCTTGTTTTTGTATTAGAGACTCTATGAAAGAATTAAGGGATGGAATTCACCAATTAGGAGTAATCAAACTCCTAGAGTGAAAGATAGATATGAACATCGAGAATTATGGGCCAAGTTTTCTTAGAATTGAAAGCACCAATTTCTCATGCTTCCTGTCAATGCTGCATTGCATGACCAGTGATTTGAATTTTGAGAAAATAATTGTATAGTTTCTAAGTTGTTGGGTTGTAGTGCTATCAAATCATTCTCGAGGATATGGCCCCTCAGCTCATCTTGTTTTCCAAATAAGGATTTGAGATTCTCCCATACTTATTTTGGTGTTCTCAATCCCTCAAGGTAAAATAGTAACTCTCTGGATATGTGGATGCACATGAAGCTCAATGCTTCATCAAGCTTGTTTATATAATTCTATTTTTCAAGACGATGTTGGGGTTCGACCTCTCTTGCCATGGTTACCCTATATAGACCCTTGTTGCGCATGAAAATATACATATCATCCCTACAATAAATATAATTGAAGGGTGTGAGGACTCTGGGTTTCAAAGTTGCTGAATTATCCATGTTACATCTTAAAGAAACAACCAATTGTTCAAAAAAATATTTAATTTACCTGCAAAAGCACTTCAATTCAAATCAAACCAATCCAAAAAATCTACACATCGACATGTGAAATTTCTCTGGGTGCATCAAACATGGATCGAATTCTCCTAAAAGAATCCATAGGGAGTGTTGTTAAGGAATTAATCCTATCGCTAGGTATGAGGCCACCAACATACTAGGGGTATACAGACTAACGTATAATGCTCTTAAGTATGAATTTAAACAAGATATAGAAGGGATAGAAGGGTTGATACGTTATGCAATGAATTTGGATCCAAGATTGTTCTTTATCTCTCTTCTTTCTCTCCAACCAAGAGGCATGCAAAAAACCTTCAAACCTTCCTCAAACCAATTTGACCACAAACAAGATATTGATATTCGAGATAATATGAAACCCTACTTAACATGTGATTAGAAAATGAGATTCAACATCCATTATATAATGATTTGGAAAGGGAACAACATCAAATCTTTATTAATCAATGGAAGAAGTAAAAAATATACATTCTCCTCATGCAAGGCACCTCATGAAACCTTCGATTTGAATCTCCTTCTTCTCTCCTCCAAGATTCTCAGCCTCTAATATCTGCAACAAAGATAGATGATATCTAGGGCATATGGTGAGGGAGATGAGAGTCCAAATTTCACCATTATAACAATACCAAATGGTAATTCACATTTTATGGTCCCCTCTACCTCTCTTATAAAAAAATCCTAAGAGTTAGGGTCGAGGATACGCCAATTACAATCGAGGATGCAGTTCCAAAACCACTCAAACCACCCAAAATTTGATAATTTTATAATTTTTTTACCATTCAAAGGGTATATAAGGGTACACCACTAACAAGTCATGTATGCAAAGTGCAAAAACCCATGTTTCCCAATAATAAATCATGTATGGGTCAAAAAACACCTTTTTCAGGATATTTCCAAGAGTTTTCAGGAGTTTGTTTGTTCTAAAAAGTTGTTCCTTAGTTTGTTACCTTTCTAATGGTATAAAAAAGAGGTAAAGATGAGATATAGAAGTCTCTATATGTCCCTTCCCTCCACAAGTTTCCTTTGGATGGCTAACACTATTTTTCATGAAGTGTCATCATGGAATTGTTGTCATGGGACCAAACATGTAAATGTCGTTACAGATGAAGAAGTTCCATTTTGGGATATAACATATGCCCCCTAATGTATGATGTTAGAGGGTAATATGATAGCCCAAATACATTATAAATAGGGAATAGTTGAGTCATGGAGTCAAATAAACTGGAGAATCCAAGCTCATATGTTCGAACGAAGGTACCTAAAAGAGAGATAAATGTTAGACAATATAATGTCTAGGACATATATGTCCATGTACAAATGATTGCCAGGAAGATACTAGGAATATCTAATGGATGTATAACTGATGTAACTATCATGGCTGCACAATATGCAAAAAGGTTAGATGTAGAATCTAAAGGAGTCATGGCTGCAAATGAACAATTTGGATCCATGCTTAATAATCGATCATAGCCATAAGAATACAAGGTGGATCTATGTCAAGGAAAATGTCATATGAGGTGGGACAATGTCTTTGGAAACATAGGTAATAGAAAAAATATAGCAATGCTACTATTGACCCAAGGTCTTTAATCCAAACTTCCCAAAGGTATGAATCCGAACCATATGAATAGAGGATCTGAAGTTGAACATGGAGGGAACCATTTGATTACCGCTCATTGATGAAGGTCATTAACAAACATAAGGGAAGCCAACAATAATGAAAAAAAGTCCCCAAGATAACTAGTACATTCTAACAACTGTCAACAAATGATCATGAAGTCCAACACATGAAGAATCCATAGAGTAGGGAACATTAAGGTATTCCCGCTACACAATAGCGAGGGAATTTTCCATTGATGATTGTAATCCCCAAGGTACTAGAATAAAATATAAAACTCATTCATAGATCAAATGTGTTGAATTCGATAAGAAGAGATTAGTTGCAAGGAAGGCATTAAATCATACTTCATCACCCAACACGAGGTAAATCATAGACTGATTTTATTTGGAACTAGGAAACAGTTTTCCAACAAATACTGCCGAAATACTTGATGCAATGAACTGATACCAAGGAGTGGCAAGCACAAAAGGTCAAAGAAATTGCAGAACGATCGACACAAGTTTTATCCTTGAACAACGACCACAACACAATAGTGACTGAGACTCTTTAGACATAAAGGGACCAACAAAAAAAATATGCAATGTAGGATACATTGATAGATTCTCCATATAATTGGAAAAGTAACTAGCTCAAGTAGTAATAAATATAAGATCATGCATAATCCTAAGGACAAAAACTAGAACCCAACTATTGATAGACTCAAACCGGTTCTTTGTTCAAGGATGATAGGACTAGCTGCCATGACATAAAAGAAATTTAAATGAAATTCCCTTTCCTTCTTTCTTGTAAAGGTTTAACGAGTCCAAGAAAGAAAACTTGAGACGTTCTTCATTGTTAGAAATCTCAAATAATAGATAGAATAATGCTTGATAAAGAATTTATTCATGGAATTTATGATCCCAAATTAGTGGATGCTCGACAGAGTTTTCACACTTTGAGAGTCTAAAAATGCCAAATAAGGCTCTAGGGGGGGGGGGATATTTTGTAAAGTTAGTCTCCAAATTCAAAAAAATGTATAAAACAATATAGAGGAGAACTCTTTTAGCTCAAGCGAACTAAGGTATTCCTTTTTCGTAATTAGTCAGCTAGGTCCAAAAAAGTGTTAAACTATCACCATATTGATGCTCCTTCGAGGGAAAGCATAAATCCTTAGTTTAACGAGATTGAAGGAAAGGAATATCACTTGATGCTTTTTTACTAGGGTTTTAGTGAGCATGACAAATGAAATAAAGAACGCTCAGAAATTTTTTTCATGGTTTAAACCAGAGCACAAAAAAGAAAAAATAAGCTCAAAAATGTTCCTTTTTCATAAATTTTGTAATGTCCCAAGTCTAGTATATAGATCTCAACAATCTTCAATTTTGTAAATTATATTAAAATCTTTTCATTTGAATTAATTTACACAATGACTTCTTGGATTGGGCAAATAAGGGGTTTATTCTGGGAAATTTTGCAGGAAAAAGTAGTGAGCAGAGGGATGAAAAGAAAGAAAATAATACATGGAATTATCTATCCCTCTGAAATTTATATCTGGTGCCATTTATGTTTCAAAATCCACTCCACGGAAACCTACTACCACGCTTCTGGGCAGCCAAAACGTGAAACTAAGGAGGGTAGTTCGGTCTGTTTTAACCAGGGGATTTTGGAAACTTGAAAATGGTTTTTACAGCCTTAATATAGCATAAATAAAGGTTTTATATATTTTTTAGATATTCTGGAAGGTTCTGAGAAGTTTTGGATGAATTTGGGGTTTTACGGCAGTTTTGGCCAAGGAAACTCCTGCGTAGAGGAGGATCCAAAAATGTGGTACAGACCCAAATAAAAATGGTTGTGGAGTTTTATATGGATAGGTGTGCGTCTTAGTGACCCAAAAAATCTTACGGAGCTCATATTGAGTTAACAGAAATGGTTTTACATCAATTTTACCAAAACTAGTTATCAAAAGCTAGTAATCTAGCTAGGGTCTAGAAAAAACAGTTATATCATCTCAAATGCATTTCTGTAAAACATGAGAACTATAAAAGGGATAAATATAAGTTCATTGAATATGTAAAATCCCTTCAATTACTTCCCCAACCTAACATATTCCTTATAGCACTCAATTTTATTCAATTTCCCCCATACATTGCTAAAATAGGCCTTTTAGGCCAAAATGAAGACAAGAATATTTATGTGAAGAGATTTTTAGACCTGATACATGTAATTTTCAGAATATTATGGCCCTATATAACATACATTACATCATTTACTGACCATTACAAGGATGCTCCAAAAACAATGGGCAGGAGGCTCAGATCATAACTAGCAAGGGTTGTGAGCATAAGTGAAGCTAGGGATTCACTTGATATTGACCTGAACTTGATGGAGGCTGAAAATATCTCTGTAAATCCTTCAATTTATGCAATATAGTACTCCACACTTGCAATGGAAGAAAATGGGGTGGAAGGAGAGGGGAATGGAAGGCTGAGGCTCATCTCCCAGTAGTCTGAGGCACAACACTCAGAAGTAATGCTCACATAAGCATTCAGCAATCAAATTATCAACCAAACTGAAGCAATGGGTTTGAATTTATATTTTATATACTTATGGATGACCTGCTTAGTAAGTTGAGGCCAACGGTGACCTGTGAGAGCAAGTCAACCCCATGGGTGACCTAACCCTAGCCACAAAAATGCCCCCTTTGGGAAATTACACAAGTAGGACCATGTGGAATTGTTTCCAATTCCAAATCATCCTTCACAATTAGAAATTGCACCCTCCCTTAGTCAAAAGCTACCTCTTTTGAGTTATGGAAACTTTCTGCTTTTCCTGGGTCATAAGGAAATTCTTTCTTTCCTTAAAAAACTTTCCTGCTTTTCTCTTATAGATTTTCTGAGCTCCATAAGAGGAAACTATGCCCTCCCCTTTGAAATACTTTCCTACTTTTACCTCTGTCTAATTTTTATGATTTTAGGAAACTTCCGTTTATTCTCTTGGTTTCTTTTGTCATGGACTTCTTATTTTTACCAAGGAAAGTTGACTAGCTTTCCCCAATGCACCCTCTTGACATGGAAACCTTAATTCCACATCATTATTGTGCATAATAAATAAAATTGCTGAAATAAAATTAAATACATGCCTTAGAACAATTATTAGTAAAAATTTATCCTAGGAGGAATAATTAATAACAACTTGAACCCCTAGGAACTTAGCATAGTCAACACTTTCAATGGTCAATTTGAGGGAACATGACAGCCCTCCCCTCCCAAATCTACTTGTCCTCAAGAAGAAGCACCACAAAGTGTTGCAAATTTTTCCACCATGTTTTTGCTGCATGACTCTGATCATAGCCATTTTTCTGATGCCACTTCCTTTAGCAATATTTCCAACCCAGTTAAAATAACTGAGTAGAATTTCTGGATCCCACTGCCTCCTCTACAAGGACTCAATTTTTTCTGCCACGTTTTGAACTCTATCATTCCTAATAATGCCTGGATCCCACGGTTTTATCTACCTCCTTCCACCCATCAATAAAAAAAACAAAATTTTATCATTGTAGTGGAGGAAAATGAGGTTATGAAAATCATACCACCATACTGGGATCTCATCTCTTCCCATGCCAAACTGAACATTTTTTAAACGCCCCCACCAGACATGGAATTCCTTAACGCGGGACCAAATAATCTTGAGCCTCTCTAAAGTATGAAAATCCATGTGCAAGCTAGCACTAGAATTCATGTCACTGTTGTTATGAATACATAGGAGGTTATCCCATGTCCCTCCATGTATACTGAAAGCATCATATAGCAGCCATACATGCTCATTCCATTGCTCATACAATTTATTTGATGTGTCCAATGTCTCTCCATTGATGCAAGCAAGATTTTTACCCTCTAGTGCACACATCTCAATCATGTGTCTAGCCACCCAATGAATGGATGAGAAAAATTTCACGCTAAATGATTCAGGTGGGAATAATTCAGCTACTACTAATGCACTTGTCAAACCACATGGTTTGACCATCAATATCTCAACTAGAAGAGTGAAAGTATCAAGCTCCTCTTGTGGCATCAACAGAAAAAATCCTTTCACCCAATTTTCATCCCCACATGATATGGCTGAAATAGAAGTGTGGGGTGAAGAATTGCGAGCCAAATCCCTACAATGCTCATCAATCAAGATAATGGATCCACAATTCATCCATTAGTTTTCTGAGTGACAGTGTGATCATGTGCCTCCTCCAAAATTGTACAACATTTTCCTAGAGGCAACTCATAATCTCTTAGGAACCATGCAAGTGCTTGATCTTCATATTGCTTGACCTCAAACTCCTCAAGCACATGCGAATTGGAATGCACCTCATGTGCATGTCTATGGGAGGTATATAATAGATGCAAAATAAGTCTTTGTTGCTATTCACATGTCAAGACAATTTCAGTCACAACAAAAAAATTATTGCAGAAATAAAAAAAAAAATCCTCCCAAGGTCTTCATTCCGAATATGTCTCTATGGAACTCAACAGGTGTTCCCCTCTTCATCCAATGGCTCAACTCTCTGCCATTGATCCAAGGGTGCAAAAATTCATCAATCAACCCACACATTGAAAGTATGTGTAGGTCTGATTCCTTCTTGTCAAAAGTGGCTGCACACACATGCCTTATCTGCTGCTTGTAAATCATAGAAAAATCAGCAATATTAAGAAAGAAATTCTTGCAACAAGACATAAAATTTTTACCTTCCATATTTTCCTCTTCAATGATTCCTCTATCCAACCATCCAGTGGATGAATTAGAGATATTTATTGCTGATTTATATGATCTATAATCATCCATCTCTTTTTCAATAGGATCTATCTCCCATGGGGACAAATCATGATCCCCCTATTGTGCATGCGACACAAACCAAAAAAAATTCTTCACCCACTGTTCATTCCCCATTGGTGTTTCTGAATCTAGGACATGTGGGAAAGAACTGTGAACCTTCTTTGCATGTTTGTAACCTTCAGTAATCAGAAATATGGATGCAAATTCTTCACCATTGGCTGGCCCAAATTGGGTGCTCTCATCCCACTCTTCCATGGGAGAGTGACTATCTTCAAGGAAAAACTCAAGTTTCATTGGAAAGAAATCAAGTGCTTGGTTCTCATAAAATTAGAAATCAAGTGCTTGGTTCTCATAAAATTGTTCTGCACACTCTTTAAGCACATACCAAATAGAATGCTCCTCATGTTCCACCCACTCATGAGGTTCCTCCATGGATTTTTTCATGCCATTTACACAAAAGAGATGACTCTCAGGAAATATTGAGGATTCATTCAATTCTTTCCACTCTTGTTGGAATTGTTCTATCTTCATTTGTGATTCTAAGAGAATGCTTTGAGTGTATCACAAAGAATCTTGGGTGGCCAACAAATCACCTTTGAGCTTGTAGTTATCTTCTTCATATATGCAAATAATTTCTTCATCATGCAGTGATGCTTCCTGTAATAACTCAACAATCTCAAACATGCCATTTTTTCCTGAAAGCAATTGTGAGAAATTACCTTTGATTGTGGACATTGCTTTCTAGATATTCTCCATGGATTCAAAGGAAGATTGGTCTTCCATTAAAGAAGATTACCAACACATCTTTGAAACTGAAGCATGAGTGTCATGGAGAATTTTTAGGGCCTCTTGGATCTTCTATCCATCCATCTTCAATTACCCTACAAGAAGATGAGGTTCTTGTAGATGTTCCTCCTCTTCATTTTCGATCACTAGATCAATTTCATGCAGTGCACTCGAGGTTTTGAAATCTGATCCATATGTTGTTGCTACAATATATTCATATTTTAAGTCCTCAACAACATAATATGGGATGCAACTTAAGTGCTCATTCATCCTTGGTGCACCAGAAAGATATTCTCTCAAAGTTTCATCCTTCATACTGCATTCATTTTTGACACCAGAATTTTGATCCTCGTCACTAGGGGGCTCAATCATTATGAACTCTTCACTGGAAGTGGCTGCCATATCAGACTTAAAAAATGACACATAAAAATTAGAATTTAATAACTCTCCATGTGTGATTTTCTCCTCCTTATGTGGTGGAATTATGATGGCTTGTTCACCCACCCGTTTCTCTACTTCACACCCTACTGAGATGTGCTCAATTTGTGCTTCCTTGTGAGGCTCAAGTGGTGACTATAAATATGAATCATGTTTATCTTTTGGATCAGATCCAAAATATTTCTCACCATCATCAATATACCCCATCTCTTCTACACTTATCTTGAAATGAGCCACAAAGAAATTTGGATTCATCTCAGCTTCCACGTTACCAACAACTAGATGTTGGACTATTGGATATTTAGTTGTGAATGGATCTTCTTCATCTCATTTTGATGGAAGATTTGGTGATTCATCATCCTCATGGATTCTGTAATTACACTGATCTCTCTTTCAGGAAAACCCAAATAATTTCTCAACGAAACCAGGTGCAAAGGGCTCCAATGAATCTTCACTTTTTGTCCTCTTTTCTTCCCCTTTAATTTGAGAAGTGGAACGACTTAGTTCCTTTGTTGATGGCTTCTTTGTATTTAGAGAACCTACATGTATTAATTTTTTTTTAAACATAGAATCTTCAACTTTATTTCCTTCATGCTGAGAGACACTACTACTCCCTTCTCCATGTTTTCTTGCCAATTGATTGGCAAGGAATTCTCTAGTCTCTTGATCTAACTAAATGATGCTTTGAGATACATATTTCAACCCTTTAAATGTTCTTTGCATCAAAATTATTAAATCTTCTCTATCATCCAATTTTGAAATCTCTCCTTCCTGACACAACTCAAAGTATAAATCATCGATGACTGGAACTAATTCCACAACTGCAACTTGAAGATATTGCTAAACTACTTTTCCATTGAGAGTTACTTTCCACAGGTTGAGCCAAGGAAAGTGCTATGATACCACTGTAATGTAACAATTTTGGTGTACAGACCTGAACACTCTTCAATTCTGTAAATTATATTAAAATTTATGCACTTGAATTAATTTACACAATGACTTCTCGGACTGGGAAAATAAGGGGTTTATTCTGGGAAATTTTGCAGGAAAAAGTAGTGAGCAGAGGGAAGAAACGAAAGACAATCAGACATGGAATTCCCTCTCCCCTATAACATTTATGTAACACCCCAGTTTTGACCCCATTTGCATTACAGTTACATGATGTATATATTGTAATTAATCATGGTGAGGAGCTAAAGGAAAATTCCCCACCATCGATTTGGTTGTTTTATGTTTCGGCAATTGGGATCGTTGCTGATGGTATATCATGCCATCCGACACATTATATTTCTAACATCATGTAAACATGCAAAATTAATCAAAAACCTACAACCAACTAGGACAGTGCAACGTTAAATGAAAAGGGCATGATTTTCTAAGGTTAAGGGGGGGGGATTGCCTAACCCATGGGGAAAAGCCATGAGTCAACCACTTAAGCTCCTATGTTAGTTGAGGGAAATTAATGTTGGGTAGTGGTGGGTGGAAGGATTTCCCCCATGTACTCTCCACCAGCTGTTTCAGTCACACGCACGGTTTGGAAGTGGTTTCCTCATGTGCCTTTTGGGATGCCGGATCATTTTGTCCACTCTCCCCATGGCTTCTATTTTCCCTCCTCATGTAGGCAGTCAGGCCTCTCTCTAGCTTTTGACTGAATGTGGTCTGTGTAAGTTTTCCCTTCACGTAGGAAGTACGGTTTTACCTCACGCACACGTCTAGACTGTGCTTCCCCTGTCCAGGCTGAGAATCGGACCTTCACCTCCATTTGGGGATTTTGCTATGAGTTGTGTTTTCTCTCGTTTCTACAGTGGTAAAAGCATGGCTGTTGTTCTTCCACTGGATTTGGGTTGCTGTGTGTGGGTAATTACCTTTTGGGGTTGCTGCTGAGTTGTTTTGGCCACTCTAGGTCCAAGAACAACTCTGAATCGCCTTGTTTGGCTTGAGCCACATCCACCATTTTGGGTTGTCACCTTGTTGCCTTGTGTTCCTTCACAGAGCTATGAATTGATTTTGTTTTACTGCAAGTATGCAGTGGTTGGTCTTTGGACTGTGTGGAGTGGGATTGAAGGTTGGGTATTCTTGAGAAACCTGGGATTAAGGAGCCACACAGACAGAGTTATATGGCTGACTTTCTTATCCACAACCCCGAAAGAGCACTGGCAAGGGAAGTCAGGGCCCAAGGGACTGTGAAGCAGAGAAGGGACTAATTCCTGGTGTTGGGTGTGTGTGGGTGTCTTAGACGTCAGGTTAGCTCTGGTGTAGGCATCCTTAGCTCTTCCATGAGCTCACCAGCTTAGCATTTAGCTTCTCCCAACTCCTTGATAACCCGATAAGCCCTACTGTGTGGGCTTCGCTAATTTATGTACCTTGGCTATGTGTAAGCTTGCTTAGTCCCTTATTTCTTGGGGAATCATGTACAACTCAGGGGTGGTAGTGTTGCTAAGATACGATGAGCACGCTTGCCTATGGTTGGGTGGAACATTGCAGCAACGTAGCTGGTTGTGGGACAAGTTCTCTAAGAGATAAGTATCCTTGTCCATTTTGATTCTACATTTACATTACTGATTAATGAATATTATGAACATGTGGTATTCTTGAATGAATGTATGTTTGCTTCCAGTGTGTATGTGAATGACCAGACATCTTAGTAGGTTTTAAGTTTGAGCATTTTATTTTAGTTTATATGTATGTTCATGTTCATGGGGCCATTTTACCACATGTTTGATAGTTTTATAGCATCCTCTTCACCAGTCAAAGGGTTAGGGCCATTACAATTTATATATCATGCCATTTAGGTTTCAAAATCTGCTCCGCGGAAACCTACTACCATGCTGGGGCAGCCAAACCGTCAAACTAAGGAGGGTAGTTCTGTCTGTTTTAACCAGGGGATTTTGGAAACTTGAAAAGGGTTTTTACTGACTTAATATAGCATAACTAAAGGTTTTATATAGTTTTTAGATATTCTGGAAGGTTCTGAGAAGTTTTGGATGAATTTGGGGTTTTACGGCAGTTTTGGCCAAGGAAAACCCTATGTAGAGGAGGATCCAAAAAGGTGGTACAGACCCAAATAAAAATGGTTTTGGAGTTTTATATGGGTAGGTGGTAATTTTAGTGACACATGGGAGCTTTCATATCTCATATTGAGTTAACAAAAATGGTTTTACATCAATTTTACCAAAACTAGTTATTAAAACCTAGTAATCTAGATAGGGTCTAAAGAAACAGTTAAATCATCTCAAATGAATTTCTGTAAAAAATTAGAACTATAACAGGGGTAAATATAATTTCATTGAATATTTAAACTCCCTTCAATTACTTCCCCAACCTAACATATTCCTTATAGCACTCAATTTTATTCACTTTCCCTCATACATTGCTAAAATAGGCCTTTTAGGCAAAACTGAAGACAAGAATATTTATGGGCAGAGATGTTTCAACCTGATACATGTAATTTGTATAATATTATGAACCTATAGAACATAAATTACATCATTTACTGACCATTACAAGGATGCTCCAAAAACAAGGGGCAGGAGGCCCAGATCATGACTAGCAAGGGTTGTGAGCATAAGTGAAGCTAGAGATTCACTAGATATTGACCTGAACTTGATGGAGGCTAAAAATAAATCTTTAAATCCTTCAATTCCTGCAATATATCACTCCACACCTGCAATGGAAGAAAAGGGGGTGGAAGGAGAGCGGAATGGAAGGTTGGGGCTCATCTCCCAGTAGTTTGAGGCACAACACTCAGAAGTAATGATCACATAAGAATTCAGCGATCAAATCATCAACCAAACTGAAGCAATGGGTTTGAATTTATATTTTATAGACTTATGGATGACCTGCTTAGTAAGTTGAGGCCAATGGTGACCTATGAGAGCAAGTCAACCCCATGGGTGACCTAACCCTAGCCACAAAAGTGCCCCCTTTGGGAAATTAGGCAAGTAGGACCATGTGGAATTGTTTCCAATTCCAAATAATCCTTCACAATTAGAAACTATACCATCCCTTAGTCAAAAGTTGTCTCTTTTGAGTTATGACAGCTTTCTGCTTTTCCTAGTTCATAAGGAAACTCTTTCTTTCCTTAAAAAACTTTCCTGCCTTTCTCTTACAGCTTTTCTGAGCTCCATAAGAGGAAATTGTGCCCTCCCCTTTGAAATACTTTCCTGCTTTTACATTTGTTTTCTTTTTCTGCTTTTAGGAAACTTCCCTTTATTCTCTTGCTTGGTTTTGTCATGGACTTCTTATTTTTACCAAGGAAAGTTGACTAGCTTTCCCCAATGCACCCTCTTGACATGGAATCGTTAATTCCACATCATTATTGTGCATAAAAAATAAAATTGCTGAAATAAAATTAAACACATGCCTTAGAACAATTATTAGTAAAAATTTATCCTAGGAGGAATAATTAAAAACAACTTGAGCCCCTAGGAACTTAGCATGGTCAACACTTTTAATGGTCAATTTGAGGGAATATGACAAATTTAGTCTTCGAGACCCAAAAAAGAGATAAACCTATACCTGGGAATACTCTTCTAGCCATAGTATACTAGAGAATTCTTTTTTTGTAAGTAATTCACATGGTTTGAAAAAAGGATTAAACTTATAGCTATGTGGATGATCTTTCAATTCCTTTAACGAGTTTGAAAGAACAAGCAAATTCAACAATCTACCAATATTTAAGGATTGATATCAGAGCTTAAAGGTAACTCCATATACCTTCATCGTAAAGTTTTAACGAGCCCAAAAAAGTCAACTCGTGGCCTCCTTACTGTTTTTAATGAGCTTGAAGGAAAGTAGGAAGAATCCTCTAAATGCAATGAGACTAGTTTCAGAGGCATGCATAACTAGTTCCAAGAGAAAGTATCAAAGCGAAGCATAGTGAAATGAACATGAGCAAGATAAGGACACTCGGTGTAATTCCCCATATTTTGATTAGCCATAGTTATCTGTTAGACACAATGCACTTTATTTTCTTATTATCTGTTGAACTCATCTCAGCTAAGTAAACTTTATTATGACATGATGGACCCGAGTATATGAGGTTACTATGTTTTATGGTGCCACAATTATTATGATGTTACTATGTTTTATGATGTCTCTATCAACATGATGTTACTATTTTTATGAGGTTATGATGTCATGATTATCATAGGATTCCTTTGATTATGATTTCAGTTTACGTTTATATGTTTTCATTATTGAAATGTGAAATATATGATGTGGTATGTGGATACCATCTTATGATGTTATTGATTTAAGTATTTTATTTCATGTGTTCCTATGATGAACTAAATTTTTTACATGAAACGAAATAGTGATAATGATGTGGATCAATTGATGATCAAGTGGAAATGCTAGTTATAAATGTGTATTTTTCAAAATACTAACCCGTGGGACACATGGACTATGAGATAGACAGACACTTGATATGTTATGTGGAATAAGAACTTGCTATAAAGTAAAGCTTAGTAATCAAAAGTGATGATACAATCACATCGACCAATAATCTTGAGAGAAGTAGAGTATGAGTTGATAAGGTTTTAGACCCAGTATGTTGAGAGGGATGGATATATTTCCCACCCTATGTTTATATTATGCTCGAGATCATGGGAGGTACATGATGAAACACGCTCCCTATGTTTTTATGATGATGATGGTAAAAAATATTCTTGGAGAGGTTAGGTCCATTGTTCATCCAACACTATCTCTCTTAGGTTCTTATGTGGCTAGGTCAGTGAAGCCAACATCCACTTTTGTGATAACAGAGGAAGGATAGGGAGGATGCAGATGTAGGTTATAATGGGAGAAAATGTTAGATAATATTGTTGATGGTTGGATATTCCTTGATATTAGATAGTGGTAGTAGGTACCCTTCCTTGTACTTGATTGATGAAACTAACATAAACATAAATATAATGATATGGAATCTTAAAAGGCTAACTATTAAATAACTGAGAATGGTAAAGTAATTGTATTGTATATATATGCTTTATCTTTCTGCATGGGGGTGGTTGAAACTATTAATAGTTAGTGGGTATGCATAGGTGGGATGGGGTTTGTTTATAGTACATATCTGACCTATACATACACTTTCCATGAATGCACACTTTGCACATGTATGCTAGTATCGATATATGCATACTAGAGATGTTAAATAATTGTATAAGTTGTTATGAATGATTAAGTTAACTTTGCAACGATCCAATACATATGATAATCATTGAATTTGTTAAGTATATTTGAGCGTTGTAATAATCAATTGATTAAGTATCTTCAATTAGAATATTCGTAAGGAAATTATCATGAATAAAACATACAATAGCGTTCCATATGAGTAGGAAAATCATATTGTTTAATCATTATCATGATTGTTTAAACCACTTATGGGTTCCTTGTTTACAAAATACAAGGATGATGACTCATACTAGGGTACTTATTAGATAAACTAGTAAATATTCTTGTTATTTTTTTAATACTAATTATTATTATTTATTATTAAAATTATTATTGTTATTATTATTTGATTAATATTAATGATGAAATAGTTGTCCTTTATCATAAAACATAGTGGATAAACTCAATGATTATAAGGATTGTTGAGTAAATTAATTAATCCAAGTATTAATCGAATCAAATGTAAAATATAAATTATTAAAAAAATGATATATTTGAAGGACGAGATAGGATAGAATTAAAGAAAGTGTTGTTAATTTAATGCTCTGTAAGATAATTAACCTAGATGGGTAATACATTTATTACTCACCAATACTGACTTGAAAATTAAACACTAATACCTATATTAATGTTATTTTATCCAAAAACATTCAATGCTAAAATAGTGAGTGGGTCTAGTCATTAACCGACCCTCCCATGGAAATCCCAAGAGAATATATATATCAAATAATTACTAATTATTGTGCAACCAACTCAACCAACTAATTTAATTAACATTTATGACATTGAACGAATCAAGGAAATAGGTTCCTAATAGTGTATTATTATTTTTGGATGGAAAAAAATGTTTTGGGGGTTCAGAGTGAGCTGACAAGAGGCGGTGGAGTAAGCCGAAAGTCTTCCCGAGGGAAGGAGAGTATATAGGGAAGAGTGAAGGGAGGAGACATGGCTTAGATTATTTTATTCAGAAATTGGAAGGTAACGGAAATAGTTCCAAGTGGAGAAAGGATCAGTGGAGAATAGATGAATTAGTTCTACAGGATTATTGGTTTGTAGGATCGTGGGCTAGGAAATCTATCGATTTCATAGGGACAACGCGATAACAACTGGTCAGTAGGGTGGTTCATCACTTTGCGGGGGTTTATAAGTGGTCAAAAGGGAGTTACTCTAGGAAAACTAAGGGATCCATTTACAGCCCATTGGAAAACTAGGTAACCTACTTGTTTAATATGGAAATTTTACTTTGTTTCATAATTTTCACGGCTAAAATGATTGAATGTTGAAATTAGCAAATTTTATGGAAAAATTCCTAAATGTGAGAGAAAGTTAGAATTCTATGATGTTATGATAGGAATGTAGAGAACATAAGCATTCAGAAGAGTAAATATATCTTTAATGTAAATAAACAAAATTTCATAGCACTATTAATATCAACTCTGAATGATCTTTTGTACTTAGGATGGAACTTTTTCTAGATCTAGGGCTCTCCACCCAGAAGGGAACTACACTCAGGGGGTGTCTCCTCCAGGTAAAAGGTACGAACTTGCAATTGTATAATTATACAAGGCTAAGTGATGATGAGAGAGGAGATGAGGGATTATATAAGGAGCTAAAAGCGTGGAAGTCGACATCAAGATCGTAAGCACAAGTAGGGTATAGGAAAATGTTGTTACATTTTGAAAAAAAAGGCTAGGCCTATAAGTAGTTATGACTTCAACTAAGAATCTTGTATCCAAGAAACAACAATATTAAGATCATATTCAGAAGAGGAGGTCTGATACAGGTCAATTTGGTAGAAACAGTTGCAACTTTTCTATCTTCCACAAAAGGCATAGTCAAGGAAGAACTGATCGAAGAAGACTCTATAGTGCCAAGGGTCGAGAATTTCTAGTCAATAATATCAACCTAAAAAGGAAAGGTAAATCTAGTAAAGGTAATGGAGTCTGTAGAAATATATTCAACATCATAGGAGTCAAAAATTCTTTGAGAAGAGTCAAACACATCAGGATTACTGACTTGCTGCTCGATGGGAGAGTCCAAAGACTCAAAAATGTCAACATAAGAGGATTGATCATAAAAAAGATCAGAATCAATAAGAAATTCAGGGCTAGGTTTAACCACAACTGATTCAACATCCATCAGAAGGTCGGACTATATTTCATGAATATTGTGAAGAAAAACACTTTAAATGTAGACTGGATAAGAAGTTTGGTTGATGTGCACTACAACTTGAGATTGTTGTAATTTCAATTGTTGTGAGGAGATCAAGGTTAATAAAACATATAAAATTTATAAAACAATCTAGAGGATAACACGGAGGATGGAGCACTTGGGGCTTTGCATAATTGTTAACAATTAAAATGCTCATTGTGTAGAAAGAGACATCGAAAAATGAAATTAGTAGGATGGAAGTTATTAAAAGGAATTCTCTTCAAGGGAGAAAAGGCATTAGAGAATATTTTTTCCTCCACACTTTTGTAATGGCTTCCAAGATTTCCCTTCTCTATTTTTTTCATTTGACTAGACTTTTTTCACATGGATACTACTTTTGTACAATGAGAATTATCTTAGACTATATTTGCGAGGTTTCCAAGATCCTTTGATTAGTGATATATCATGATATTCTTCGCTTTATAATCAAACATTATGAGATAGTACTTTTAGGGGAGGTTGACTATTTTATCTATTCCCTCAAGGTGTGGCATCATCCCTTGCCCCTAACCCCTACCTCTCTAGAGGTTTATATAATTTTTCATTGTCCTCACTCCAAACTTTCGGGATTGGTCAGATTTAGTGTGATTTACGGTTTGAATAAAATCCATTCAAATAATCTATATGTCATGGGTTCAATCACCATTGAGACCAAAACAATTATCTCATTTTTCATGCCCATCACAACAAGCATTCACACACTGTGTTTCGACAAGACTCTTTCATCTTGTTCCATTAAGGAAATTTTGAGGTCTAAAATGAGCCTCATAACAAAAAATGTGCTATCAAAATAAACTTTAAAACATCCAATCAAGTTTTAGAGAACAACATCATCCCTTATAATTAAGATGACAATATTCGAGTGAAAAATACTTTATCAAATCTTAAGTGATGATGCAAACCTATAATTAACCATACTCATAATAAAAAAATAAAATTATAAATTACTTTTAAATATTATATATATACTTAACACATTTAGAATAAAATATTCTAAATTAATAAATGTTTAAATATATAATATAATATAATATTAGTAAAGAATAAAAACCTAAATTCAAAATTTCAAATCACATGT
>LPNX010151657.1:220234-261740 GCA_001517045.1 Pseudotsuga menziesii | reverse complement strand
ATATATATATTAAATCTAACATATGATATAATATTGTTATTATTATCAAAATAGTATAGTTGACTATGATATAAACATTGTTATATTGTAATACATAACAATAATATGTTGGTAGAATACTTAGAACATAATATAATGATATAATGTGGTGGTGTATAAGTTTAAAATTTTAATTATATTATATTTATATAAGTTTAATTTTTAATTAAATTAATATTTGCCATATGTAACTTATTTAATATTCATTCATTTAATTTTTATTTATAATTATAATTATAAATTTTACTTACTAATTATATATATATCAACTTAGTGATATAAATTTAATTTAATTTTATAATTGAAAAATAAAATATTTTCCTTTACTCCCGTTTCATGGGTTTTTTTATTTAGTAGATCTATGTATTAAAGGTATTTTTATTGCTAGTCATATCAAAAACATTATTTTATTAATTTTATTTTTACATATATTTTCATTTTGATTCAACCATAGTGTAAGAGGTGAGTTGTAAATTCAAATTGTAATGAAAGGGGTGAGAATATCAATATTTTTATCGGTATTTCGTATTTCTTAAACTAATTAATTTGTTTATATATTTTAGTAAAAATGTGCACTTTATTTTGTAGACATATTAGTGTGCGCACACACATTTACTATAATTATATTATATTTTGTTTTACTTTGGTATGGGTTAATATTAGAAATATAATAGAAATATGCATCGTGATATGAAATTAAAACAAACATCTAATATTGATTTTATTTTAGATCATAACAATTAATGACTCTATATGTGATGATCCAAATTATGTTGAGCTCGCTTCACATATAGCAGAAGATGATGGTGGTGGTGGTGAGGTTGATCATGATCATGAGTTTGATGATCATGATGAGGATCATGACCATGATTTTAATGATGATGCTAGTGGTTCTAGATAGCTATTGATGATATATGCATGAGCATTTTACATTTTGGGTATATTAACATGTATTATTGTTGATATATATAACTATGATGTATTTATCATTTTGAATTTTATATCTAAACATGGAGACCATACAACTTATTTTTTATAATATTGGTATTTAAATCATATATATATTTGACTTATTTTTACATTACTATCATGACATCCATGAAACATTTTGATATGATGGTCATACATTTGAATTTTAGTTGATTTGATTAATGGTGTTGATGATGTTATCAATATTGTCTTGTTAGGAAATTTTGAATGTTCTTTTGATAAACAATTAGTATCTAGGATGATATCACTACTTTTAGATGGATCTCATGAATTACCCTTAAAATTATTCAGAAATTTTATGCTAAATTTAAATTCTTAATGATATTTGATAACTTTGACATATTTCCATATTTAATTGAAATTAATAAAATGGACGCAAAATCAATAAAAATTGATAGATTCCAATATTAATAATTCAAATTAAAATTCTTAATTAACAGTGGAAGCAAAACAAAATGAAAAATTGATAGAATATTAGATGCAACACTAAATGCAAAAATGGAAGTCACACCAAATGCAAAACTATACGTAAAAGAGACTCAACAATAGACTCAAATTTGGATGCAAAACCAAGCACAAAACTAGACACAATACTAAGCCAAAAACTAGATGCAATAGTAGAGAGAAAACTAGATCCTTAACTAGATGTAAAATTGGGCACACAAGTGAGAACACAAGTAGATGTGGTAGCAACCATAAAGCTATATGCAACACTAGGAACAAACCTGGACACAAATAAAAATGTAAAACAAGATGCAATAATGGATGCAAGATCGGATACACCATTAAACGTAAAACTAGATGCAATATTGGATGCAATATGGGAAATAACATTGGACGTAAAACTGGATGGAGGATTAGGCACAACAATGGATGCAAAACTAGGTTCAGTACTGGGTGCAACACTAGGCATAATCCTATATGTATAAAAGACATCAACTAGGATGAAACACTAGGTGCAAACCTAGACACAATAGAAGTTGTAAAATGAAGCACAACATTGGGCATAAAATTGGACTTAAAAAATACATAAAACAAGGTGCAAAATGGGATGCAACATCAGAAGTAAAACTTGACTTTAAACAAGATGCAATATTGGGCCCAAATTCGGATGCAAACTTGGTTGCACACTAGACGCAAAATTGGACACATAATTAGACACAAAACATGGTACAAAATTGGGCAGAAAATACGACATAAAATGGGAGAAAAATTGTATGCAACAATGGATGCAAAAATAGGTTCCAAACTGGGTGCAAAGAAGGATGTACCAAATGACACAAAAAATATGGAATACTAGATGCAAAATTGGGCACAAATAACGACATAAAAAAAGACATAAAAGCAAATGCAAAAAAATAGATGTAAAAATGGACGCAAAAAGGGATGTTAAAAAGAACATAAAAACTATGCAATAGATGGTGTTTTAGAGAATTGTACAACATCGTCAAGTTTAACACCATATTGTTCATTATAATTGGAAAAGAAATTACAATAAAATATGGTGCTAAATCTAGTGCAAATACCATTTTTTGTTGTAGGGCGGTGTCCTCCTCGATGAAAGAATCTACAATTGTGTTACCCAAACAAAAGATAATATCTCAATTAATTAAAAAATTATCAACATGTGCATGTAAAAAATATCAAACACTTTGTAATGAATGAACATCTTACTAAAAAAATGGACTCTAGGATAGGAAATTGGGTTTCCTATGTATTAAGTGGAGCCATGGGTTGAACATCATGCTTGGACGGATCCACAACTGGACTGGAGCGACAGCCATGTAATGCTGAAATAACTAGACATGCATCAATAGACAATCTAACATAAAAAAAACTATGTACACTTATTGAAAGAGATACCTCTATGTGGAATATTTCCATTGTTTATGTAGCATTATCTCTTACATCATTAAACCTTCTAAGGTCTGGAATTGATGACTCTCTATCATGGTGTTGTAAACTTGTGAAATAAACATTAAGAAAAACAAGTTGTGTAGTGAACTGGATTTTAATCAGCAACTATCATTAGAGGCTATACATTAGAGTGGAATCAGTAGGCCCATGATCATGGAAATCCACCTCCTCTATAGAATTGGGTTTACGCAACCCTTGGAAACATATTTTTGTCATGGTTAGGCATGCACATATAAATAAATGAAATGACATGTATTCAAAAACTAACATGTTAAAATGGTTACCTATGTTTGAAATATATCTGGACACCATGGCGGTGTCGTTGGTGCCAAAACCTTGCCCCTCTATAGAGGCATCTAGCATTTGTAAGTTTAAAAATTCACTTAAGTGTTGACGTAATTAGACATGCATGAGCCAATGAACTAGAATGTATTAACAAAATAACATGTTCAAATTGTTACCTCGGCATGAAATGTCTGTCCATCAAGGGAGGATTCACTAGTGCTAAATCCTTTCCCCTCTACAGAGGCATATAGCATCTACATGTTTTAGAAGTCACCAAGCATTGATGTAGTTAAACATGCATGAACAAATGAGAAATTTTTTATTAAAAAACTAAAATACATTTGAAATTATTACCTTAGTGTGAATGATCTCTCCACCAAGGGGGGATTCACTGGTTCCAAAGCCTTGCCCCTTTGTAGAAGCATATAGCATTTGCAAGTTCAAAAATTGAGTGTTAGTAATATATACATATGTGTGGTAAGGAAAAATAAGTCTGAACATGATTACTTTAAGCATATACTTACCTCACTAAAAAAACTAGTAGGGTTAACATCTAGGACATAACTCGAATCAATTTTTTTCCCAAGTTGTTGAGGATATAGCAATTGCAAGTTTAAAAATTGTATATATTAGACCATCTAGAATTAATGATGTAACATGTATTCACAATTTTCCTTGGTGTCCCCCACGATGGGTGCACACATTGATGGATAGGAGGGTGCATGAGAGGCACGTGGAAGGATGCATGTTCCCTGTGCTAACACCTCATCGCCCCAGAAAGGTCGTCTTATATTCCACAGGATCCTATTGCAATGAAAAAATTGGAGGCATACCCTTGTATGAGAATTCGAGTGTAGACGATCGATGAAATGATTGCTATGGAGGAGGACAGGGGTGAGAGTTTGGATCATTATTAAATATTTTTGGTTCATAATGAAATCGACTGCATTTGATGGCTGGTGGCGAAGGTAGCTCATTAGTTCGTGGGGTGGTAGCACACTAAACCTACCTATAAAGGACATGGGATCCCTCATGGTTTTCTTAGGTTGGCTTTTATCTGGACTTTGGCACTTGTTAGCTTGTTGTCGGTTGGGTCATGGTTTTTTGTTAAATTTTCATATGCTTAACTAAGACATCAGTATTTCATTTCATTTTCATAACAAAATCATATAAACAGGATCACTGAAATATAGACAAGCACAACCATACAAAAGGAACACAAAGATTTATCCTGGGAAAACCATAAAGGGAAAAACCCAGCAAAAGCTTCCTCAATATAGATGTGCCCAAAAAGATAAAAGATAAAACTAGCAAGGAGATCAAAGCCTGATCCTCCTCCTTCTCCAGCTACTTCTCTTCTCCACTAATGCGCTACAAAAGTGAGTGTGTGTGTCTCAAATGAGAAGCACCACACCTCTATTTATATTCATCCGTTCACTTTAACTAACTCATTCGACATGTAGGCTCGTGTTACACATGTAGGCTCAAGTAACCACACTGGGGTGCTAATGACCCACCTTTACAATTAGAGGGGACAACCTCATGACTCTTATTAGTTATTCTGATTAGAAGCATCGGGGTACAAGATAATACAAGTGGTTCTCCCGATAGGACCATCAGGGACCACAAAAGATACATATAGAATATTCTTCAAAGTTACAATATTTCAACATTTTTCAGTATGGCTCCCTGTAGACTCTGGTTATCTGTTGATTTGGGGGGTCTCGAGGTGTCATTTATTTCAGAGTGTCGCCATTCGTAGGTTCTTTCTTACTACTTGGGATCTCTGGGGTTTTGGGTTTTCTCTCTGTGAGTTTGGGTATGATCCCATCAGTTATTTTTTTGTTCTCATAAACTATTGGTTGGTGCTTGGTGAGTGGGGGTATATATTCAATGCTCTTGGCCCTCCCCTCTACATGGTCAGACTCTTGTAAGTTCTGGTCTTCCCATGTTTTTTCTTCTATTTTAAGGAACTACCCTTCACCCCCCCTCTAGATTATCTTCCTACCTGCTACTGATTTGGTTTGGACTCTATCTTGGTCTGATCGCGAGCCAAAATCTGTGTCTATTAGTGCTAATACCTCGTTCCCCATCCAAGCACCCTTCTTTACTCTGTCTCATTTTATGTATCTGCTACCTTTGAATAAGATCCTCTCTGTGCCCTCCATAATTATTCTTCCACAAATACGCCCTCGCAAGTATTCCAAGCTCTAGGACCCCTTGACAAGCTCCTCTACTCCCCCCCAACAGATCCATGCAGAGCATTGTGCACTCGGCCTGCCTATTCAGAAATTCAATTCCGTCACAAATTCAAGTTGAAATCGAGGAAGAAGAATGTGAGGCTCAGTTCACTAGAGGTTTTCTCACAGAACTAGAGGTGAAGCGAGAATTTGAATCCCTGGGCCTTGACTCGGGATATGCAAGAGGAAGAACTTCCCTGCACATGAAAACCATAGATTACTAATAGTAGCATAAATATGTTATGGGTTGTGCCCTTGTCGAAAGGGGGGAGGCCCACAAGGAAATTATTTTGAAGTTGGATGAGCTCTCTCAACATCTGCAACAAATTGTGGGACACCTAGGGATCAAGTTAGTTGAATTTCTGGATTCGTCCTATGATGATACACATACCAAGCCTGCTTTATGCTAGTTTTCTTATTTTATGTCTCTTTTAGTTCATGTTTTGTATGACTATCAGTAAGTGTTGTGTATTAAATAACTCCCAATAGAGATGGTTCATCCTCATATCGTATAGAGCTAGATTTTAGTTTTTTGGATACAGTGAGATTGTTTTCCCTGTGTAGGGAGGGCTCAATTTTGATACTCTTTTTATAAATCTTTTTGAAGGAAATAGAACGAATTATCTAATTTACAAAAAAAAAAACAAGCTTCCTTGTTGAAATAGTTACATCTATGTGTGTTGTTGCTACTAGATATATGCCAATATCTGGTACACCAAAACCACCTATTTATTGTGGAACATTGGTCTCTCCACCACTAATTTTCCCATCTACAATGGAATATAACATCTATGAGTTTTTTTTTTAATATTAACAATCTATATGTGTACAGTGAGGAAAAATAGTTTGGACAAGATTATTATTAACCATATACTTACCTACAACCTGGAAAAGGAAATGTCTAATGTCACACAACCATAAATAGCATGCGCACATGGTGTGCACTCGTGATCCTCAGTGGTGGTCTCATGATGTGTTGGTCCATCGCAAATACTAGATGATCATGCACCATAGGAGGTTATGGTTGGACACAAACAAGAAGAGATGGATTTGTATGTCCCATTGATGCAGGAGCAACGAGATAAAGTTCTATGTTTGTTGAATAAGCAGTCAATGTTGTTTTTGCATTTCCATGTAATCAAATTCTAGAAGGATAGGGTTAGTTATTAGGATTTATTTTGATTATAATAACTGTAAATTTGCCACTACTTTCCTTGAATATTGTAAGAGGTTTGTCAAGGATAGGTTAATTGTAGATATCCTTTCTTAGGGGATCAAATATTGCTACTCAGATCTGACAGGTTGATGAATCTCTATTTAAATGTAATTGATCTAATGTATAAGTAGGCATAGGGGAAGGATAATTGAGAGTATGTAAGTGTCTTCATTCATTGAATGAAGAACAAAGTTTTAAAATCTATGTGCGTGCTTTCATATATTTGAGGTCTTTCTTCAATAACCAGTAAATATGATTTTAAGTTCTCTATGTCTAAGTGTGTGTGTGATTTGATGGTTCAAGAAAATATTGAAGAATCCCCAATAGTGTAGAGTCATTTCCGCATCATGAATTAATCATTCCATGGATTAATTCGACTGTTACAGTATAATACAAGAATCTGTGAAATTCAACAGATCAACGGTGGTGGTTAATTTCCGCAAAGGAGATGTGAATATATGCAAGTGTGAAGGTGAGATCCGCAATCTGCAATAGATCGACCATCAAAAGCAAGGCCTCAAGGAATCAACGTTTCATAAAAATAGAATTGTGGAAGCCAAATTTAGAAAAGTTGGAAGGAGGACCTACATTTCACAATCCACATGTGGAAATGACCATTGGTGAACCCGCAATACGTAATCTAGAAATTGTGGAAAAGAGTCTTGCAGAAAAGGCCTTGTGGAACAAAGCTTGTCAAAAGATTTTTGTGAAAAGACGGTTATGGAAGAATTAGTGGTGGAAGGATTGAGTTGTGGAAACTCAATATTTTGGAAAGGTATTGTTCCAGAAGGGAATAATTGTGGAAAGGGGATTTTTATCAATATTAAGGCTGATTAACGGAACTTTAGGTCAACTAGCTTTCATTTTCCATCAGTTTTGGTATCAGATCTTATCAGAACCTGTAGAAGAATAATGCAGAGACGAGGATGAGCATGTGTATTTCTTGTAGCACATGGTTAAGGAATACAAGCTATGGAGATAGTCACCCAAAGGGAATTAAGAGAAATCCAGGCCAGAATTGAATCTATGGAGTGAAGAACTCGGAGAATACAGACACTAGTGATGAAGAAGAATCCTGTGAATATGAGCAAGAGGAGGTTGCTGAAGAAGTAAAAGTGATGAAGATGCTCATGAAGGCTAGTAACAGACCTAGAGTTGAAGTCCCTATGTATGAAGGTAATCTTAATGTTGAATAACTCATGGAATGGATCAATGCTTTAAAGAAGTATTTTGACTTTGAAGAAACTAAAGACAAAAATAAGGTGAGATATGCAACGACCAGACTAAAAGGACATGCAGCTATATGGTGGGATGAACTCCATATTAACAAATAAAGAAGCGGTATGTATACAATTTATTTTTGGGATAAAATGTTGTATAAAATTAAGAGTCAATTTATGCCTAAGGATTATCAGTTAAATCTCATTAGACAACTAAAAAAACTTAGACAGAAAGGTATCATTGTTAAGGAATATACTGAAGAGCTCTTTAAGATGAATATTAGAGTTGGACAGAGAGAAGGAAACATAGAAACACTATCCAGATATATAAATGGACCAATATTTGAGTTACAAGATGAGATTAGTTTGTTGAATTTAAATACTGTTGAAGATGCTTATCAATTGGCCTTAATGGTAGGAGAAAATCTACTAAGAAGACAAAACCAGAATAATCGAGGGATAGGTTCAGTCAGAGGATCCCCAAACATAGGAGGTAAGTTTCAGACCTTTAAGGATGAGTAAAAAGAATCTAGTAGCCACACACCCCAAATAGGAGGATTTAGGGGAGGTAGAGGCAGAGGAATAAATAGAGAATTGAAACGCTATACATGTGGAGAAATTGGAAACATGTCATGGTAATGTCCAAAGAACAAACCTACAAATTAGAGGAATGCAAATATTGTTGAAGCTCATGAGGAATCCAATGAAGAAACAAAGGTAAATAATCCTCCTGAGGAAGGAGAATCTCTTATACAAAAAAGATTTTTGGTAAAGACAAAGAAGAAAGTGCATGAACCATCCCAGAGAAAGAGTCTGTTTAGGAATAAATGCAAGTCACAAGGTAAGTGTTTTAAAATGGTCATTGATAGTGGTATTACAGATAATTTGGTCTACACAGAGATGGTAGAAAATTTGGGATTGGAGAGGATGAAACATCCAACTGCTTATATAGTGTCCTAGTTACAGAAAGGACATTAGCTCTTAGTGATTGAGAAGTGCAATGTGGAGTCTTAAATTGGTAATTATAAAGATGCAGTGTTACGTGATATAATGCCTATTGATGTGTGCCATATACTATTAGGGAGGCCATGGCAATATGAAAGAAAATATGTTCATGATGGAATAAAGAACACTTATTCTATGGAAAAGGATGGAAAAAGACAACATTGTCACCATTGGAAAATGAAGCAGTTCAAGAAGGTTCGCGATCAAATATTTTGTTGATGACTGGGAGGAAACTATTACAAGAGATAAAGAAGGAGGAAGAACAATGATATAGACAAGGTGCTCATGTTAGGAAATCGCTATCCATGGAAGAACATTGATATAGAAAATCCCTATCCATAGAAGAACAATGGTACTCATGTTAGGAAAACCCTATCCATGGAAGAACAATGATATAGACAAGGTACTAATGGTTGAAATACCATAGTCTGTGGTCAAAGTAGTAATCCTACGATTAAAGAGGATTAAGTATAAATGCAAAAATGCATATAAATGATCAAAATACTACCCTATATGAGTGAAAACGACTTTGAATAACCTTGGACCTGTTTCATTAGGTAAACGTGACATGGAATTAGTTTAATTTTAATAAAAATTACAAACTATAGGTTAAAACCCACTTTTTTAAATAATTTCTATGAATAGTGCAAAAATAGAAATCAAATTCACCATTTCACATTTTTACCCAATATAGACAAGTTTTACCTCTTCCTTCAATTGCTCAATGTGGTCAAACCGCTAGATGATTTTCCAATCCACAAGTGCTAGGTAAAGCAGCTCTCCATGCTCTTTCATTTCATCCAAGCAAAGTTTTAATTTTATGAAAAATTTGATGTTTTAAGCTAGTTTTAAGAAGCTCGTGATGTATACGCGGGTATGCAAGGTAGACAGTCGCATACACACATTTTATATGTGGCTTGCCTGAAAGCAACTCGCATATGATACGCGACATGTCCAAAGGACAGTCGCGTATACTGTGCAACATAGGAAAAGGATATTTAGGGACAAAATCAAAGTTTTTTGAATGAATTTGATGTTTGAAAATGGCTTTATTGACAGTATGAAACATGGTGTTGGAGTCGAGGGAAAGGGAACATGAATACATGGACCAAGATTCTCTTTGAAGTGCCCCCATGGTGCATGCATTGTGGAAAAGTGGGTTTCTTAAATTCTTTTTTACCTCACCCATGTGATCCAATGTTCATTTACTTGAGTTTTTGATAAACTACTGGGATCATGATCTAGGTGCATTTGACCTACAAGGTGAGATTCTAAATATTACACTGGAAGACATCTATTTCATATTGGGTTCATCACGATGGGGAGCTTGTATCAACTTGGAAGGTATCGGTAGGGGTGGTGACCTTCTAACTGATCAGAACTACATTGACAGTTACTATGCGTCTGGTACTCAAAAAAGAGGTACTTGCATCCCCATTGTTCATATTTGCAACTTACCATTATAGGTGTTGGTAAGCACAATAGTGAGGGTTACAGGATCATCATCACTTCATCTTGCAACTTGAAACCAAATGAGAATTGTGGTGGAAAGTCTACAGAAATCCTTATGTGACTGGTGCTCGGGAGTAATCCTGATAATGAAGAAGCAACTCTCTGACTGCAAGAGAGGCTGATTGAAAAACTTTGGTTATTCTATCATATTGGTGGCATTTTTCTTTGAGAGAGTTCCCAGTCTCAGTATGGCAGTACCTCTACCAAATTTCTCTCTCCATCAGCCTAGACTGAGTAGGTGGGGAGAAATATTCCTTCGCCAGGGCGACAATGGATCAGTTTAGAGTGTGTATGATGATGACTTATACCTATGGTGGGAACGACAAATACTAGCACTAGAGCATTTTCTATATGCTGGGATGGTTTTCTGGGGTGACAATGACCTTGTCCTCCCTCTTGGAGGAGCATGGGGAGTGTCAGGTATTTTGGTTTTTCAAGTTTTTAAATTTTTATGAATTTTAGTCATAAAGATATATACATATGTATAAGAGTTTTAATCCTTTAAATGTTTAAAAATGAATATATTTGACTAGTTCACCTTGTTGGGCATCCTCGTATGTATGTGAGACCAGTGGAAGGAGAGGATCATGGTTTGATTAGGGTTCTTGAGGGGAATCTGGACAGGCTTACCCAAAGAGTACATGCTTTACGTATTGAGCAGATCCCTTTTGTTATGAAGGAACTATTGGTTGGTATCCCACCTATTTGGATATGCCTTATGAGAAGGGTAGCCAGATCAGTGCTTGTTTACGTAGATGTTGTTGAGGCTACTACAGTTGAAAAAGATGAAGAAGCCCAAGAGGAGGATGACTAGGATGATCAGGGTGGCTAGGGTGGTCAAGCTTAGATCTAGGAGCATTTTATGGATTACAATACAAATTTTGTATTTTTTTTATATATTATACAGTTATGACTGGATTTGAGGATAAAAAACTCAACCTATCTATATGGACAGATATTCGCATATATATATATATTTTGCTAGTTTATTTACATGTGTTTTTTGCAATGCATATGTTGTGTATTTTTATGAAATATGTGTTCAGTGCCAATCCAAGATATAATTAGCATATGCATCAGTTAATGAATTTTGATTTCTTGGAATATGATTAAATGTAATAAAATAAAAATTTCTTTCCAATAACCTAACTTGCATAAAATGACATAGTTAAATAGGGTTTCACACCTGATAAGATCGATTGAGCTGGGAAACTACCAGTTGAGAGTCAAGCCTGACTTCCAGTTGGGTAATTCCTCATGAGAAGGCATCCCATAAAAGATAAATGAGGGCCCTATACTCGGCCACATTATTGATAGTAGGACCTAGGAAAGCGCCTCCAGAGGCAACTAGCTATCATGAGGGTGAGTAAATAACCCATGCAGATGAAGCCATGTTGCAAGTGTGATGACTAGTGCCATCTACAAAACCTATGAACCACTTGAAAGAAATTTGTAACAACCAACAGATGATATAAGAACACAAATCAGAAAGCTATTGTACATAAAGTTACATACAATAAAAATATAAGAAAAAGTGTTAAGCCTAATCATAGTACTTTTTCAGGTAGAGCTCATTTCTAGGCTCACGCAACTTATTTCCCTTGAAATCAGTTAATTCATATGTGAATTTCTTCAAAAATTTAGACACGACATAAGGTCCTAACCATATAGACTTGAATTTTCCTACCCCCAGGGGTTCTTTGTCCTGATCCCAAAGCAAGACAAGCTCCCATTCAGAAAAAATCCTAGGTTTGACCGATTTATCGTACTAATTTTTTACCCTATTTTTATGAGCCTTGTTTGTTTTCTGCGCATCCCTATGTTGTTCATCTAGATGTTCTAAGTGTAAAAAACATTCTTCCAGCTCAGTCGTATCAGGTAGCACATGAATGTAAATATTTAAAGATGGGATTTCGCATTCAACCGAGGTTACTGCTTCCACCTTGTGAACGAGTTGGAAAGGAGAGAACCCTGTGGTAGTTTTCACATTGGTTAGATAAGCCCAAATTCCAGGATACAACATGATGTGCCAATTTGACCAGGTCATGTTAATAGTACACTTGAGAATAGTCTTCAAGGGCTTATTTAATGCCTCGATTTGACCATTCACTTGTGAGTAGAAAGAAGACGAATGTTCTTGTTTAAACCCTAGCATAGTGGTCAATTCAATCATCATGATGTTTTGGAAGTGACTGTCATGGTCAGTGACAATCTCTTTAGGAATACCAAAACGTGTGATAATTTGGTTGAATACGAAAAAAGATGCAGTTTCCCCGCTAGCTTCATAGGTGGGCATTGCCTTTTCCCATTTCATGAAGTAATCTGCAGCGACAATGATGTATTTGTGCCCCCGAGCCAAAACAGGGTTCCACATCATGTAATATATTTGCCACATAGTAAAGGGGCCCACTAAGATGATGAGAAATAAGGGAGCAAGATGCGACCGCATCTTTTTGGTGTAAAGCTGACATAGATGACAACGCTTCATGGCTTCCACACAATCTTTAAAGATCATGGGCTAGAAATAACTGACATGTAAGATCTTCTGGACCATTGCTAACCTAGATAAATGACCCCCACACGCTCCACTATGGGCATCATTTAGGACAATCTCATCCTCATCATGGGTAAGACATCGACGTAAAACAGAGTCTACCCCTCTACAATATAAAGTATCTCCGATAATGAGGTAGTTTTTTGCATTTAAGCGCAATTTGGGTCGTTCTTCCTGTGAAAAGGTTGTAGGGAACTTCAGAGTCTGGAGATAGATAAGTATATCTCCATACCAAGGGTTAGAGGTAGAAATCAAGAAAATGTGCTCATCTGGGAATGAGTCTTCTTCAATGGCTACATCGTCTTCAATAGGAAATTCCTGCAATGAGCTCTACGAAGACTAAGGAGTTTTTAGCTTTGGTAGATTGGCATCAGGATAGGTTCATATTTCATGTTCAAATATCTATGGATCAATTCCTAGCATCTCCTCATATGACCAGTCAAACACGTCGCGAAATTCCTTAAACAAGGTTGTATAGATATAAATCTCTTCCGGAGAGGAGTTTTCACCGATATATACATTTTCCACGTTGTTTGGGTTTGCAAAGATGTTGATATGAATAGTAACAGAAATTTTTTCCATATTCCCCTCAACAAATATTCCCTCCTTGGGTAAGGGTTTAATTGGTGTATCAGCATCACCTACCAGTCTCATATGGAACTCTTGATTTTCAATCCTACTTAACTCTGGAAGAAAATAGGATTGATGGTGAAGATCTTCGTAGATCTTATCTCATCCGCACATAGTTTCCAGAATGGCTTCGACAGATGCCAAAACCATATCTCTGCAATCTTCAGTATGTAAAGAGTTCTCTGCCCAAGCAGGAAGATAGGCTTCTTATGGCTCCTTTGAGACTGTGAGAGGGACCAAAATAGGATCAACAGCGGTATGAATGATAGCTTGATAAGCTACTTCCGTTTTCGATAAGGGCACTTCAGTTTCATGATGGGAAGGAAGAACCCAAGGGTCCGTTCTATCGACAACCATTGCAATAGACTTCCCTACACTAGTAGAGCCTAAGTAATTAATCGGAGCTGGAAAATCGAATGTGCCCATTAATGATGAATACATTCCAGCCCCTAAGCTCTCTGAAGCAGGTTTAACCTGATCAACCAATGGCATGGTGGACTCATTAGTTTCCATGCGACACTTTTGAGTAAAACTGAGTTGTTATACAGTAACCAACTTCCCTTCATGCAAAAACACTACTACCTGAAGAATGACCGATGCAATAGCGAACATGAAATAATTCCAACTTCTCCCTAGGAGCAGGTTATAATCCAATGGTGCATCAATCACCTCTACCTCAATAGACACTACCTTCCCTGCCAACTTTATTTTAAAATCTGGTAGGATACCATGTGGACGAAATGACCTTTTGTCAAAGCAGTAAGTAAGGTGTTCGATGGAACTATCTTTGGAGATCCAAGAGCCTTCTAGCAACACAAGGACATGACACATGTGGAAGCTCCCTCATCGACAACTACCCTTACAATGGTTTTTCCTCCATGGATGACATCTATCGATAAGGCCACATGATATGGTAGGATAATTTTGACATCAGAAAAATTAAAATTCGCCATGAGGCTCGATGAATCCATACTACCTAAGGCTACTGAGAGTGCATCTTGCTAGGTGGGACAACTCTGTAACACCTCTAAAGCCGACATCGCACAAGGGGTTTGGGATAAATATTCAACTAAAGAGTAATTGGCTGCAGCCCTAGCATTAGGATTGTGCAATGTTTTCTCAAAGACACCTTTTGGTATCTTGGGCATAGTTTCAACAGGTTTTCCAATTGTGAGAGGGTTAGAAGTTTCACCTATAGACTTACGCTTCTACAGAGCCTCTGTCTCATAGTTATTGTTCCTAGTCTCGAGTAATGTCTGGGATAGAACTATGTTGATATAATTTGGTTCAGGAGAATTTGGGGTGCCCCATACTACATTTGAAGCTAAAGCAGAATTATGTCCTTGGGGAAAAGGATCCTTCAGGATGGTTGGTTGTTGGCTTTTGAGCAGCTTATAAGCTTGGTCCATAAGGGGTCATCGATGGGTTAGATGATATTCCTGGAACAACTTACATGGAAATTTCACCTTCTTCTTTTCTTTTTTCCCCCCATCAACATTGTTTGTGGGTTTTGTCTTGTTTTGGTTTCCCTCACCTCTCTTCCCCTTTTCCATTTTCCCACTGGGCTGCTAATTTCCATTTTGGGATGATTGTGCAAAAATATTTGCTTTCTGGGGTGAGGGGGAAGCCTTTGCTGCCTCCGTCCTAGAGTGTTTGATGGAAAACTCATGGATTTATTTAGCCAAACACTCCATAGTGGGATATTTCACTAAACAAACCACACCATCGGCATGGGTTCTAGGCTTAGGTTTTTCAACACTATGGGTTGGTCTCGATGCATTAGGGATGATTTCATATAGAATCTCAGATTAAGAATATATCAAATCTAACTACTGGGCCCTAAGGATAGGCTCTTCCTCATTAGTTACTCTCGTAGTGGACACGTCCTTAGATATATGTGGCAATAAGGACTTGAGGAACCATTCTAATAAAAACTTGGGAGTAATAGTGGCCTTAATGAGCCTCTTTCGCCTTCTCCACTCTTGGATGTGATCCGAAATATGAGTGCCTTTGTCCTATTGAAAGGTGGACAGTAAGTCTGTCCCAGCATCAGACTGGACAAGAGGTTGGAAATAGTTAAAGAACACATTAGCTAAGTCCCAAAAACTACCAAATGCTGCAGAGGGTAGTTCAATGTACCACTTTGCTGCAGCACTAGTAAGAGTTCTTTGGAACAATCTCAACCGAATGGTGTCATCGCTCAATGAGTTGGAGGAGCACCACAAGTGAAAAGTGGTGATATGATCCCCTGTGTCTTCACCAACTTTACCTTCGAATTTTGGGATATCCAAAGGTAGCTTGGTAGGAACAGGTGGCCAAGAGGCATCATGTCTCATCGGATCATTCATTATATTGGAAAAATCTGGCAAATTCAAATTTGCTAGGAAAGAAAGCTTGGGACTAACAAGAGCATGAAAAGTATGAGCTTGGGAAGTAGAAGCACTTTCCCCTGGGTTCCCAAATGTGAAGGCAAGGTTGCCCCCAAGTACCGGTTGCGAAGTAGTCGGACCACTTTTGAAAGGATTCCACACATAAGCTAGTGGATTATGTGGTGCAATGTATGAGGTTCAAGCTGTCCCAGTTGAAAATGGAGTTTGGAAAATAGTAGCAGGTATCCCTCCGCTAAAAAGACAAAAAGGAGAGCTCGTGAAGGGAGCCGAAATCTAATTTTGGAAACCTTGACCATAAGGGTTAGTGTTTCCGAACTACACTCCTACATATGTAGGGGTGGGACCTACATATGGGGCGGATGGGGGAATGTGCCCCTCAATCCAAGGGAAACCCTGGACAAATGAAGAGGATCCAACTAGACCACTCTGAGCAGTGTGTGCAAAAGAATTTGAAACTAGAGGTACACTAGGGATCCTAGTGACCACACCACCAGAAGTGCCTACTACATTTGTTGAATATGGTGGTCGAACCACCGGACTAGCTGGAGTTAAAGGAGTAGTAGGTATGTTTGCTCTAGGGGCATTGAACGGGGGAGGTGGTACTCCTTCAATTGGAGCACTTGAGGTGGAGGTAGAAGGAATTTCTCCTGCACTAGACATTAGTCTACCCACAGGAACACCAATCATAGGTGAATTGAAAGGATGAACCTGGACGATCACTGGATCGTTTAAGTCAGTAAGAGGTGAATTAAAGTTTCTCACAAACTCATCAGCCTGCAAGTATTCTATCTCTACTGGGGTTGTATCAACCTGGTTTGTCCTAAGTTCTGGTTCACCTAGAACTTCACTAATTCCTACTGGTTCGAAAGAACCGTCTATGTCTAATCTCTTCCTTTCAGGGGGCGGTGGAGGTTCCACTGTAATAAGCGGAGGAAGGTTTTTCAACCATATTGAACTTTTGAGAGGTATGTCCTCCATGATTGAAAATTCGACTCTTCACACCCTAGGGACGGCTAAACAAAAAGAAACCACAGAGCAATCACTACAAAATTTCCTAAAGTCTCAACAATTGCAAGGGGTATAAGATATGCTTTCTAGAAGAAAGCTGAGAGATAGTTACTTGGCGTCCTTGAATATGTTATTAGGCATAAGTGGAGGAATCACCCACCATCCTGCCACACTTTCTACAAGGGTTACCTTCTAAGCCTGTCCAAGGTCAACCAGAAATAGCCTTTCGGTGTACCTGTGTATGAACCCTAGATGTCAGAGATACTAGAGGCTACCTTAACTATATTGATAGTCTGGGGGGACAGTCGTAAGCCTGATTCATATGCATGGGTAGGGTAGCAAATCTTGAAACCCTATCTAAGATAGAATCCCCAGATGCGCAAAAACCTTGGTCTATGCTTTGACAAGGAATCAAAGGGTTATCTCCTCAGTCCAAGCCTCCATGTGGCTTCATGCTTAACTCTTGTCCGAGAGGAGCTTCCCATATACAACCAACATATAAAAGGGTTTACTTATTGATTGGCCAACTATGTCTAAATTTAAACACTTGTGGAGAGTTTAAATTTCCTATTCCACAAGTCTAGCTTAAGCTAATTGGTGTATAACCCTATAAAATAAAACTTACAAATAAATTTTAAAATATATCGTTTATTTTAAGGGTTGTTCTTAGTTAGAAGGTAAATGGAGTGAAGGACTATGATATTATAAACTCGATAAGAATAAGCAAAAAAAATGTTGTATAAAGTAAATTCCAAAGCAAATTGCAACTATTTAAACCAAATTTCTTTTCTTGTTTTTTTTTTTGTAAATATAAGCTAGTGAAAATGAAACTAAGTGTCGAAAAACTAAGACTTTTTATAATTTTTGAAATTTTATTTGAAAATACTGAAAAGAAAACTACTAAGTGCAACTAAATGCAAAAGAATAAAATGTTTTTCATTCACTTTTTTCAAATTCTTCAGAAACTACAATGCATCTATATGCAAATTTCGTGAGTGAGTTTTAATGATCACAACATATAAAAAGTGCAATGAAGTATAGAGGACCCACAATAACCAACTTTGACCAAATGGGAAGGAAATTTGGTGAAAAACCTGAATTGGAAAACTAAATGAATGAAATCCACTAGATTTACTAAAGAACAAGTGGCTAACTAACATTACACAAAGCAGTACAGAGAAAAAGGTATCTAAATCCCTGATCACTAACTCAGATACACAACACTGAACTCATAGACCAAGCAGGAGGGCCAACTTCAATTCACTGGATGAAAGAAGATTCAAACAAATCAAACTCAAAGGATCAATCAACAAATGGAAAGTATGGCTTATAGGAATTTGGACTTGCAGAATTATGCCAACAACAGAAGAGCCCTAAGCAGATAAAAAATCATCTAAGATAGGGACAAGAAAACCTTGACAATTGTTTTATGCTGCTACAGGATATATACGACTATCTTATAGAGAAACTCACGTACCATACATGACTGTCTTATAGAGCAACCCACGTATACAAGTTGCTATACGTGACTATGTATAACAACAGCCCATGTATACAACAAAAAAAATTTCCAAGAAAAAAGAATAAGGTCTCTCGGCATACTATACTACAAATCAGAGGCAACATAAAGGAACCACACTCAGAATCAAAGCAAATATTGATCAAGAACCTACAGGATGAACCCATAGCAGGCTGGACTCCCCAGTGGAGTCGTAAGTTCTGTTGTTAAGGGTAAAGAGCCCTTGTAACCTAGGGTATGGGGTTACCAACTTACTACTAACTTACATACAATCAAATTTTTACACATAATGTAAAGAGAATGGGAAGAAAATCTTGACTTACCTGAATAATGACAATTGATCCAAGCTTGATCTTCTCTTGCTCCACTCCTTTCCAAAGCTTCTAGGGATGTACCTCTTCACCTACAAAGAACAAATACTTCAAGTAATATCTCATGAATATATATATCAGAGGTTAGATGAAAAGAATATTAATGATATAAGCAAACATATTCATTAACCAATACACATGAAATATACACAATATGAGATTGGAAGAAGAATTATCTTTATTAACAATCGATGAATAAGATAAGAATACAACCCAGCTTCTGAGACAAGGACTCCTCTGCAACCAAAGGAATCTTCGTTTTGCTCCTCCAAGGCTCTTAAGGTATAACACCAACATAACTTTGCTCTCCAAAATTGATTGATTAGCCCCCACCCCAAGGCCTCTATTTATACTTTGGGAAATAGAGTGGGTTCGAAGGTTGGGATGGTTCAGATGGTTGGGATAGTTATGGATTAGGCCCCAACTAATATCATCTAATCTCAATTTATATTTTTTAATGTCGAATTAAGGTATACGCGAGTATTAATATAGGAAACTCACGTATGATATGTGAGTTTCTCAAAGGGAACTCGTGTATACAAGTATACGTGGGTTGCAATGAAAATACTCGTGTATAATATGCTATTTGCAATGCATATAGTCACGTATTCACCCCAAAACTCATAATAAAATATACAAGGTTGTTTTGAGGATAATGCATCAAAAGTCATGCCCATCTATAGTTTTTTTACCACTTCAATCCAAATTTGTACTTTTGTGTACCAACATGAGGAATGTCGGTACTTGGACGGAGAAGTGCCATTTTGGATGATAACAAAGAGATACATTTTTCTCTTTTTAGTAAACCAAAGGTAATTTTAACTTCTAAAAATTTAGATGATTTTCCTACTAAAGTTAGAATTTTGCTTGATGAATATGGTGATATTATTGTGGATGAATTTCCAAATGCTTTACCTCTTGTGAGAAGCATTAGTCATCATATTGACTTGATATCTGGTGCAATTTTACCTAATAAGGCATCATACCGATTAACTCCTCAATAGAGTCAAGAAATCAAGCAACAAGTTCAGGAGCTGTTGGATAACATATTGGTGAAGGAGATTTTGAGTCCTTGTGCAATACCCACTGTGATTAGCCCAAAGAAGGATGGTAGATGGTGAATGTGCATTGAATCCAGAGAAATTAATAAGATCACTATCAAGTATGTATTTCCTTTACCCCGTATTGATGATTTGATGAATTATTTGAGTAGTTCAAATTATTTTTCAAAGATAGATTTGAAAAGTGGTTATCATCAAATAAGAATAAGAGAAGGGGATGAATGGAAAAGTGCATTCAAGACTAATGATGGATTGCATGAATGGTTAGTAATGCCATTTGCGATTACTAATGCACCTAGTACTTTTATGAGATTGATGAATGAGGTCTTGAAGGAATACACTGGAAAATTTGGGATAGTGTATCTAGATGATATTCTAATTTTTAGTCAAAATAGAGAAGAACATTTGAGACATCTTAAGATGGTGTTGAAAACCTTGCAAAAGGAGAAGCTCCTGATAAATCTTAAAAAGTGTAGTTTCATGAAGAAAGAGTTGATTTACTTAGGATTCATAGTTTGAGAATAAGGGTTGAAGATGGATCCAGATAAGGTGCAAGCCATTTTAAGTTGGCCAATTCGAAGGAGTGCATATGAGGTAAGAATTCTTCATGGCCTTGCAAGATTTTATAGAAAATTTAGTAAGAATTTTAGTCAAATTTGTGCACCTATAATAGACACTTTCAGAGAAAGTAGACAAAGTTTCAAGTGGACAGAAGCAACTGACAAAAATTTTAAATTGTTGAAGAAGAAGATCATTGATAAGCCTATTCTAGCTTTGCCAAGTTTTGATAAGGTTTTTCAAGCATAGATAGATGCTAAAGGGACAACAATAGCGGCTGTTCTGACTAAAAAACAGAGACCAATATCATACTTCAGTGAGAATTTGAATGAGAAAAAAGAAAAGTGTTCCTCATAGGACAAAGAGTTATATGTTGTCATTTAAGCTCTCAGGAAATGGAGACATTACTTCATGCCTAAAGAGTTTGTATTATATTCTGATAATCATGCTTTACAGTTAATAAATAGTTATTCTAAATTGAATCATAAGCATGGTAAGTGGGTGTAATTTTTGGAGAAATATTCCTTCGCGATCAAGCATACAAGTGGAAAATCTAATAAAGTTGTTGATGCTTTAAGTAGATTAAGTTTTCTCTTGCAGGAGATTAAGGTCAATACTTTGGGATTTGAAAATTTGATTGATATGTATAAGGAATATATGGATTTCAAAGATGTATATGCATCCTATGAGAATCCAGCTACCCATAATAGAAACCAATGGTTAGACTACATTTTACAGGAAGGATTGCTATTAAAAAATAGTAAGTTATGTATTCCAAAGTGTTCTATGAAAGAAAATTTGATACAGTAGGAACACAGTGGAGGTTTGTTAGTACATTTCGGATAGGATAAAACATTTTATCGCATGAGTACTTTCTATTTTTGTCCAAGAATTAAGCATGATGTAAATCCTAATCTGTTGAAAAATACAGGATATGTCAACATGCCAAGGGAAGAAGACAAAATACTAGACTATATCAACCCCTACCTATTCCAACTAGTCCTTCAGATTACATCAGTATGGATTTTGTTCTGGCATTTCCTAGAACTCAAAGGGGAAATGATTAAATTTATGTTGTAGTGGATAGGTTTTCAAAAATGAATTATTTTATTGCTTGTGAGAAGACCAATGATGCAACAAACATTGCTAACTTATTCTATTAAGAAATTGTGAAGTTTTCTGGTTCCCCTTTAAGCATTCTGTCTGATAAGCATACTAAATTTGTTGGTAATTTTTGCAGAACTCTAAGGAAGAAGTTGGGTACCAATCTAAGTTATAGCTCTACTTATCATCCTCAGACTGATGCTCAGACTAAAGTGGTAAATAGGAGTTTGGGAAACATACTGAGAAGTTGTGTGTATGAAAATCCTAAGCATTGGGACTTAGCTCTTACTCAAGGTGAGTTTGTTTATAACAATTCACCTAACATAATTACATGTATGAGTCCTTTTCATATTGTATATGGAATGGATCCAAGAGGAGTATATAAACTTATAAATTTGGGAGGATAGGAAAGAATAAGTACAGATGGTGAAAATTTTGCATTCAGTATGCATGAGCTACAAGATGATGTGACGAAGAAATTATAGGAAAGTGCAGGAAAATACAAACAAAAGAAGCTATGAAAAGAAATGAAGTTAATTTCTAGGTTGGAGATTTAATAATGGCCTATCATAGGAAAGAGAGGTTTCCTAAGGGAACCTACAATAAATTGAAGCTTAAAACTAATTATGGACCTTGTAAAATTCTAAGGAAGTTTAATGCAAATGATTATGAAATAGAACTTCCTTCTGATTTTCAAATTTATCCTATTTTTAATGTTTTAGATATATATCCTTTTAAATATTTAGGTGTTTATGCAAAAGAAACAACTTCAGGTGGATATGGTTCCTCTATAGATTGGCAAGGACCATTACCAGAGAGGATACAACCCCAAATTGATTCTATCCTTGAAAAAAGGATTTCAAGGAGTACCAGGGACAGGGATTATTTTCAATATTTAGTCAAGTAGAAGGATCGGCCTTCTGAAGACGCAACATGAATGATAGAATTGGGGATTTCCAAGTACCATGTACACCCTGAATACTTATGGAAGAATTCTTTTCTTCCCCCGAAATGTGATGTAGGAGCATCGAGACAAAATTCTTTGTTTGTTGAATAAGCAGTCAATGTTGTTTTTTCATTTCCATGTAATCAAATTCTAGAAGGATAAGGCTAGTTATTAGGATTTATTTTGATTTTAATAACTAGAAATTTTCCACTAATGTCCTCGAATCTTGTAAGAGGTTTCTTGAGGATAGGTGAGTTGTAGAATTCCTTTCTTAGGGGTTCAAATATTGCTATTCGGATATGACAGGTTGATGAATCTCTATTTAAATGTAATTTATCTCATGTATAAGAAGGAATAAGGGAACGATAATAGAGAGAATGTAAGTATGTTAGTTCATTGAATGAATAATAGAGTTTTATAATCTTTGTGTGTGCTTTCATATATTTGATGTCTTCCTTCAATAAACCAAACATATGATTTTAAGTTCTCTATGTTTAAGTGCGTGTGTGATTTGATGGTTCAGAAAAACATTGAAGAATCCATAACAATGTAGAGTTGTTTTTACATCATGAATTAATCATTCCATGGATTAATTTGACTATCACAGTATAATCCAAGAATCTATGAAATTCAGCAAATCAACAATGGTGGTTAATTTCCGCAAAGGATAAGTGAAGATATGCAACTATGAAGGAGAGATCTGCAATCCACAACATATAGACGGTCAGAAGTGAGGTAGCAAAGAATCATGGATTCGAAAAAATTGAATTATGGAAGCCAACTTTAGAAAAGTTGGAAGAAGGACCCGCATTCCACAATTCGCAAGTGGAAAGGACTGTTGTGGCCGCAATGTTGCGAAAGTTCAATTGTGAAAGTTGGTGAACCCTCAATGTGCAAATTACGGAAAAGAGTCTTATGGATAAGGACTTGCGGAACAAAGACCATAGAAATATTTTTGCATAAGGATAGTTGTGGAAGACTCCATTGCAAAAGGATTGAGTTGTGGACACTCGAGATTGCGGAAAAGGTATAGTTGCGGAAGGGCATAATTGTGGAATGAAGATTGTGGAAAGGGGATTTTGGTCAGTATTAATGCCGATTAAGGGAATGTTAGGTCTGCTAGTTCTCATTTTCCATCACCCATAAAATCAATAACGATGATATAGAGGAAAAGTGCATGTGCTAGACTCGTAACATTTTGTTATGTCAATGGTATCATTACATGTACATGCAATACGTGTAGCCTAGGAAGTTACCTATGAGGTGGAGGTATTTGGGGATTGTCATATTGATGCCTAGCATTGGGAAGGTTTTAAGGAATCCTATGACCAACAACTTGGAACTCCAAGATATTAAAATAATTGGCGTGTTTTCCCACCATGAACTGAACATACATCTTTTGAAGGAAATATAAGGAAATTTCCTTGTACTTATGGGGTGGCAAATAAAAAACTATATACCACTAGTCCATCAAATTCTCTTGGAATGGTGGATATATGCACCACTCAATAGAGATTTGGGAATTGTTTTTGTTTGGAATTTTCCCCATTCCAATATATCTAAATAATTTAAATACATGCTCCTTTTTTATATTTATCTTTTTATATAGTTTTAACTCAATCCATCAGCATAGTGCTACTTTTCCTTTTTCTACACAATGCAATGTTGTATATAAAAACATTTGATTGGGTAATGGTTTTTACAATGGCATCTAAGCTATCTGCAAGTGAGCGATGGAGATGGTATCCAACTCCAAATCCCAACAATATATTTGAGCCTCACAATCTTTCTTAGTATCTCTCCATTGGGATCCATACTAGCCATTGGAATTATAAATACAAAAAAAAAACATTAGAAACACATATATGGTATAATGAAATCTATTAGAAATAAAAATGTATAACTAGTGTAACAAATAATAACATGAATATTTACACTTTAACTTTTAAAATTGAACAATTACACTAGAGAATCAACATAAAAACTTGTCATGTTAAACCTATGTTAAATTGGTCATGAATGCATGCCTACACACTAATATGTTTCTCAAATATGAAGAATTGTTATTACTATTGAAAACTAAACTTGTGAGTCTAATCTAGAAGGTAATTATATGCTTGTAGCTTTGTGGAAATTGTTTTTGAGTTAATCACGTTTATACATGGTGAAGAAGGTACGCTAAGAGGTTTCAAAATGCATGTGTTTTACAATTAAGTTACATTATAAAATAAATGATCAATATGATTATTGTCTTATTGAAAGCAGCCCAAAACACCTTGGCTACTTGTTTGTCTTTGGGTGTGTTATTTTGGTTGAGTTACCACCACTTTTTGTAGGGGATGATTGATAACCAAGTACACTTTTAAAGTTAGTGTGTCTTGTCTATGGTCCCTCTTGGTTACATGTTGGTGTTAACACATTGCAAATTATTGACTATCCAACTAATGCTAAAAATAATTGGCCTAACCATAGGAGTTCTATCACCAAGAAGATTTGGTGCAATACTAAAAATGGAACTTGGTGAAACTATAACATTAGATATCTTAGTACAAATAAAAGTTGGGGCAATGATATTTTCTCATGTTCTAGCACACCAAATTTTTCTAAGTTTCTAGCATGACAAACACTACTAAGGTTTGAGTAAATATTGCAAAACTACTTGTAGTTCAATTCAAATAAGGAAAAAAATTGATATGGGAAAATATCCCTTAATACCCCACCTCAAAACATGGGAAATTACATACTATTACTGTACAATCCAGTTTGAAACTCTATGAACTATGTTGAGTCTTCCAACAAAGGAATCAGATAGGTGGATGAGAGCCATCAAGAGGATCCCTGAGATTCGAATGTCTCCAAGTATTTGAAAAAAGTCATCCCTCATGATTGAGTATAATGCATTGTAAAGTTAATGAACCAAAATATAAAATTTGAAGATTAATTCATAACCTCCTCGAAAGTGTCAGAATATGATCAAGTCTATTTAGTTGGCTAAAAATTTCTTTGATTGTGGAATTGCTTTGTTGGTTCAAATATTTGGTTTGTGATTTTGTTTGGTTCTTTTGTGATCTCTTATAGTTCTTTATAGGGTTTATTTATATGTTTTTTTGAGCATATATACTTACATCAAACAAATTGTCATAAGAATTTAGTTAACACTAACGCCAACCCCATGAAGTACTTATGTTTAGAACCATATCCTAATCATTGTTTCAATGAGATTTAAACTTTGCATTTGACATGTAAAACTAGACATATTAATGGTCACCCTATATACTATGCCATACTACGAATATGCTCCATGAATCCTTTTCAACAAATGCATATAATTTTCTTCTACAAATAATCAGTATGCAATCATTCATAACAACCTATTTAACATAATAAATTTATAAAAATAATCACTAACCACAATTAGTAATCAAAATTACATTTTATCCAATAATATTTTCAATAATAGATCATTTTCAGTAATATTAGTAATCTTCATAAGATTCGATTAATAATATTTTATACTAACTTCAATACTATCATCTTCATTATTACTACTTTTGATAAAATCTCATTAATAATATTTTTGGGTGAAGAAGGCATATTTCTTCAGTTTGGGTGAGGGAAAGAGTCCATCTATCCCATAATAAATAAATAAATAAATTAATAATAATAATAATAATAAATACACTATCGGTGTTCTTTAGTTTAGGTGCTCTACAACCCAATATGGAGTATGTTGTCACTTAATGTAACCTTACATAATGTTATAAAAAAAATTAATTACATAAAATTAAAAAATTATAACAAACACAAATACATTAAACCAAGAAAATAAAATTTCTTGAAATGTAATTTTTTGTGGAAATGAAAAAAAATTACATTCTTTTAAATACTTAATAAATACTTAATAGATCGAAATTCAAAATAAATCTATATTAATAATATCACTCATCTAAATATAAATATGATCCTCTAAATAAGATGCAAACTTATTTCCACATCCCTAACCTTATTACCCCAACTTATGCCCATTGCCCCTCCAAAATCCCACCAAACATAATCACATAAGGCCATTATGTTCATGTCACCAACTTTAATAAGTGGCTGAAGATGGTAATTTGACTAATGGCTATGTGAACACGCAATCGATTATGACACTTTATTTTGCAGGCGTAACCTTTTTTTTTAATAAAGAATTGACGCAGAGGAGAGAAATGTTGGGCCGTCATAAAATCATGGAATCAAATGGATGAAATCAATCCACTCAAGAAAGAAACAAAAAATCAAAATGCCAAGAGACAAAATGCAGTTTTCTTCGAGCTTTTAACCGTTAGAATGCATCTTTCCTCCCTTTTTAGAGAGGGAAATGTATGATTTTATTTAATTGGATGGATATCAAAATTTTGTAGTAACTTTTATTTGGATCAGTTAGGCACCTTTCAATCCAATTAAATAGAATCCTTTCACAAGCCAACCCTTTAAAGGTGTTGAGGCCTGGAAAATCGTAGACAATAACAGCAAGGGATTCTCCCTAGTCAACGTTCCCAACTAGCCCATGACTGTTTGGTATGGGGAATCCGTCCAGTTTACGTCCGGCTACCGTAGGTCAAGTAACAAAAATTAAAAGGTTTTACTGATTGTGGCCCGGTCCACCGTATATATTTTTGTATTTTTTAGCTCTAAGTATGATATGCAAGTGCCTATCTAAAATGCAGATTGATAAAGAATACGAGGAGTGGTAACAATGTGATGCGCAGGTTCTTACCTCTCATCTTAGACTCTCTCGCATATGAACCACACACAGCAGGAAATAAAACTAACTAAGTTGTCCCTAGGGAGTGAGATTATCATTTAATGAGTAATATATTAATGTTCATGCATTAAGAAAAATCACAGGTATTTGTTCTTTGATTCCAAACACATAAACATGAATAGATGGATGAACAACAAGATAGCTCATTGTCTGTGAAAACATTCATTACTCATAGTGGAAATTATCATAAAATAAACTAGAGAACATTCATAAAAAAACATAGGTTCAACAAGTTAGAACGATCTCACAGTTGATGAATAAAGGATGAAAACGAAATAGTTCCCCTTCAACACATCCATTGAACAACATTTGAACATTCCACCAAAGCTTTTTCCAATAGGAAAAACTGTAATAGTATATTGCAAAACGAAATAGTTCCTCTTACAATGTGTTCTCACAAGTCTAACTAGGAAAAATTCATTTCTCTATCTAACTCTCCTATACTTATACAAAAGGAAAAACTTTTGGGCTGCCCCAAATGACCCCTGGGGTTCCCAAAATTGTCTTATATTGAGTGCTCATACAATTTACAATATATTACATTAAAACAAAATAATAAAGCACTTTAAGTAAAGGGCCCCACTTGATTATTTAGGAACTTTTTCCATGCTTGGGCTTCTGATGCTATATTCTCAAATTCAGAAGGCTGGAGAAAACAAATGTTGATTTCAAACTTTACAGCCTGATTTTTAACCACTTCAATCCTTGCTGAGCTTAGGCGTAGTTGATCCTCAAGCAACTGTACGCTGACTGCTGAATGAGCCACTTCATCTTTCAAGATCTGTGCATCCAGGACCTTGACTTGTTGGATCCTTAGCTCATCCTCTTGATATCTATTCTGTAACATTTCTATGAATGGTTTATGTTCAAGAAATGCATCTAATATCTTCTCAGTAGTCACCTGGCATCGGTTGTAAGTGATCAGCAGCCTTCTGCAATACTCGGTGCAAACTCCTCTCATTTTCTTTACAACCTTCTTAAACTCTTCTGCTCTCTTTATTGTAAATTCCAACAAGTCGTAATCCTGCTTTAATCCTTGCTGATCCTTTGTTGGTAAGTCTACCATAATCTCTTCATTGGCCTCCATCCTTCCTATCCTTCCCCTCAAGACTTCCAAAATGTCCTGAGACCTATCTACAAAACATGAGGTGGCTTCCAAAATTTCTTCCAATCTGTTATCAACTTGAAAAACTTTGCATCTTTCTCCTTCTATGGATACCTGTAGTTGGTGCATTTTGCTTCTTTGTGTTAGGGCATGCACTTTGAAAGGCTGAATACTGGTCTGGTGTTCCTTATCCTCTTTCAAAGATGCTACTAGTGAAGCATTTTATCCCTCAAACTCTGCTGCTTGTACATGAAACTATTTTTCTATCTCCTCCATGGTAGCCCTTTGTGTTTATAGTTCCCCAACTTTGCTTTGCAGTTGGTCTCTTTCTGTCTTAAGGTTTTCACATGCTGTTTCCAGTCCATCCCTTTCTATCTTTAGCTCCTGATAATCCTGCTGCACTTTTTCTAGGCTATCCTGAGCATCTTTCCCTGTATTTTCAATGGTAACTTCCAAAGACATATTGTCTGCTTGGAGGGATTGAAGCTCTACTTTTGAATATTTGACTTCATTACGTGTGTCTTCGAATTTTCTCTTCAATCTGATGCTTTCATCCCTCTCCTTCCTGAGAGTTCCCTTTAATTGGGTAGCATTTTTCCTTAATTGCTCAAGGTCTGTCATTATTTGATCTACATTATATTCAGAGGTGTGGATTAATGTTTCTCCATCTCGGATTGTCAGCCTTGGGTCCTTGTCTGTCCCATGTACCAAGGTTTTGTCAGTGACCATCATTTCTGATTGTCCACCTATTTCAATTTTCTTTTCAGTACTTTTCACAATTCCCTTTTTCTCTCTGTCATAAAAAATGGTACTGAAATTTGGTACTTCTTTCCCTTTCTTCTGTTCAAAAGGTATTAGCCTTAATCTAGAAATAACAACCTGCCCTATATTGCTGCCAGCAGTTGCAGTAGGATCTTGAGGGTCAAGATGATCCTGATCTTCCACTTCTTGAGTGTCTGCAGGATCAGAAGTTTGTTGATCTATTGTGGACGTTGTCAGTTTCGGGCTTTCATCCTCCTTTTTTATCTCTTCATCCTCTTTCTTTTTTCTTTCTTCTTCTTCCTTCCTGGTAGCTTCTTCTGCATTCTTTGCTGCTTCGTATTCAGCTTTCTTCCTCTCCTCTTCTTTACTCTTAAGACAAATCTTGGCCTCTTGTGCTAGTCTCCTAGCATCTTCTTCTCTTTTCCTAGCCTCCTCTTCATTAGCTTTCATCTACTTAGCTTGGCCCTTACCACCTTTAGTGGTGATCTTCCTTTTAAATCTTGTCTTTAATGCAATCATATTTTCTGCAGTTATGAAATTTTCTTCATCCTTATCCCAATGGTTTATATATTCAAAATGCACATTGGCTTCCTTGCAATGTTCCGCAACTTTGTTCTAAGAATCATTTCTATGGAAGTTCATTTCCCCAAAGTGGAAATACTCCAATTCCTGTACAAACTCATCAACTTTTTTAACTTTTGAAAACTTATAGCTTCCCACTATGAAAGGTATGGGAGGATAAGTTGCCTTATTGTTCTCTAACAAAAAACTCCCCATACCATCCAAGAAAACCTGTCAGATTGCTTCTTTATGTACCACAAAATCTGGGGCATACTTGGGGAGCAATGCAGGCATTCTGGAGCAATCATACATTCTAATATACATCCCCTCATTGGTCAAATAATAATTAGCATACTCCTCAAGAACTTTCAATGCCTCTTCAGACATACAATTGCATTCTTTCAATAAAATCAACATATAGAAGGGCATAATAAATTGTTCACAAATTTCTTTATAATGACTATAATATTTGTGTGCCCATAACAGCTTGTCGGCTATGTACACAGGGGTTTTGTCCCTGTCCCACATGCACCTTAGGTTTGGAAATGGCTTGCTGCATAGTATACAATCTATTAATATGGAGCTCATGTAGAACTCATATTTTTTCTGAGACACCCCTCCTAGAGCTGAAGCAATGCAAGCGAAGAGACTGTTGGACACAATGTTCACCCAGTTGAATACAGTCCCTTGGGTGGCTACACTGAAGATAATAGGAACCCATCCTAACTTAAAAAAATTTCCGTGAGCTCTCCCAAAAATTATGTTCAGCATTAACGCAATAAAACTATAAGGGGTCCTTAGAGTAGTTGTGTCGTATTCCCCTGATGGCTTGGTTTGAAAATTCTTACCAGGTATCATCATTCTTTTTACTATTTCAACCAAGTCTAGGTTAATCTCCTTCAGCCAATCTTCAGTTAGGTAAACCTGGGCTTTTGGTAAGTGATAAGCTAATGATACATAACCAGGGTTGTAAGCAGCATAGCCCTGGTTGGCAGTATTGGCCAGAATTATAGTAGTCACGTCTGCCCGAAGCAGAATCCATCCAATCACTTCTAAGCATGGGAAAATTTCAGGCCCGGTAGCTATTTTCATCAAGTCATATTTTTCAATATTGGCATATATTGTCCATTCTTCAAATCCGGTATCAAGCACCTCCTGTTTTGAAATCAGTCTGTAAACCTCACCCCACTTGTAGTCAGGTTCCACACCAGTGGTGGCTCTAGTATCTTCATAAATGTACTCAACCTTTCTAATAATTTCCACCTCAGGATCCCCTTCAGTAATAGGAGCTTTCTTTTTCTTTCTTTTCGACATCTCGTCTTTGGAAAAGTTTCACTGTCACAAAACAAAATACCTTTAGGCTATTTGGGGCTATTAACCAGTATTCAAAGAACAAAGAAAAAACTGTATAAGCATTTACCTCAGGCATACTTGCCATAGCTAAATCTATGCAGACACACAACCAATACTAACTAGCAAATACATTTGCAAAAGATAGGTCCTGAAAAATCCTGAGTCATGCCCGCGACTAAAATCAAACACTATTGAAAAAATGCATCATAACCTCGCTACCATTGTAAACCTCTACTGATGATCCTAAACACGGCACTATGTGAAGTAAAACCAGTTTGATCAAATTAAAACCCTTGGTGTTTACAATGAAAATAATCCTAAAAGTAAATGCGTCAACCTCAGCAAAAATGTGTTCTAACTGCTTGCTCAAAAATAAATCCCCTTTGAAAAAGTGACCCTGTCCAGAACATGTGGGAAACCAACAACTGAAACTCAAAACCTCCGGCGTCCTAAACAAAACCAGGGTAAATGCCTACAGACTGCGAAAGAAAAGAAAACATTTCCCCCGGATGGCCATACGCAACCCCAGAAAAACCGGTGCAGACAACGTAACGCTCATCTGCACCAGTTTCCTAAATAGTCGGATAAGGTTCGAAAACTCATAACGGCTTTGCAATAATCACCCAGGAAAAATGAGAAAAACCTCGTTTGACCGTTAATTGTCAAAGTGGACCACCATTTATGCTGATAAACCCCATACACATACGCCCATCGACCACGACGGGATAAACCTAACCAAAGGACGAGACCCTAGTTTGAAAAGCTCAAAAGAAAGGGAAAAATAATCGTTGGCCTACTTGGCAATGAGCTGTGCAATAAACAAGGAGAAACTGAAATCTTCCACGGCGACGCCACCCACGCACGAGCTCCTGACAACTTGTACAAAAGCACAGTTCAGATCGATAAGGACAGTGCAGGCATGAAATCACAAGGATAATAATAGAATAATTCCCAACCCCACACACACACACATATATATATATATATATATATCTTGGTGAAAAACACACGGTGGGAAAACATCACAAATTGGGCGGCGGGACAACTATGGAATCGGCGATCATCCTACTACAAAGCCGCAATGACGGGCGACAGAGATGCTATGAGTTCCACAGTACAGCGAAAACTGTCGGTGAAACACACACTAAACCTCAACATCGGAGCCCAAATGACTATAGCCTCGGACTATGAGCATGTTAAAATGCCACAACGGTGGAGACCACAAAGACAAGAGGTTCCGCAGACCAGTCAAAATTCAAAGAAAATAGAACTAACATTAATCGAACCATCAGCAATATAGATAAGAACATCGATGAAAGAAAAAATTATAAGGCAGAATATTAGTGTGCTCTAGAGCCACAACGACGGAATGCCAATAGAATAATGCTTTTGCGAAACGAGACTGACGGTGATCGGTCAAACAAAAACTTAAGCTCAATTCAAATGTCCGAAACAGCACCGACATCAACAAGAACAAAAGTACCAAAAGCAAACAACGGGATCGGGAAAGGTAAAAAATTTCATCATGATGCTTTTCAAAATTGCCATTTGAAATAGCAGCAATACAAGGTACTAGCGCTCTGATGGTGACAAAACAAAAAACGCCAAAAATAAAGCAAAGCGCATCGGCTGAAGACATGGCGGGATCAGGCACTTGCTATTTAGCCTTCGCAATGGTGGCTGTGTAAGTGACTATGGCCCTTATTCATAGTTCAAACAATTTCCGGCACAAAAAGAAGAAATCACCCGTAAGTCAGAAACTCAAATCAAATGTCAGCACCAGTACAAAAAGATATTCAATCAATCCCAACAAACTAAGCCAGAAAAAACTTAAAAGGAGGGTCCCAATTTTTTAGAAATTTGGAAAATAGTTGCAGCTGCAACAATTGGCGACTAACTGGCGACCCTAGATCTCTAAATCAACTCTTCCTTAGGTAACATACTATTTTAGCAACAAAACCAACATGTTGAATTCTTTTAGATGTCTAGATTTCCCCAATGGAAACGATATGTACTTTTAGACATTGATGATAGTCCAAAAAATAGAAACCCAAAATCTCAAATTCAAGATAACTCTTTTGAGGCCAAGTAGATGAGTTTCATTTTACCTCTGTCTTTGGGTAGCTTCCAGCTTGGACACCACAGGAATGTAACATATGGTAAACAGAAATATACATTTGTTCCTCATTCCCATGCCATTTTGCACTTTTTGTGCTTTTGGACATTTTTGTCCTTTTTTTTTTAGTTCTCCTCATGCCTTTCTTTCTGAGTTTTTATTCAAGCTCCTCTATCCATAGTGCCCTTTTGTGTGAGAGATGTATTTAATTTTCAGCTCACAGATGAAGAAGAACTTTTGGAAATTTTGTGCTTATATGATTCAGTACTTTGATTTGATAGATGTTGCTTTGTTTAGGAGTTTTGACTCTTAGTAGCCTTTAGGATTTCAATTCTTGGCATGGGATCATTTATATATAATATAATGTTTACATTGCTTCCTTTCCATGGGTCTTTTTCTCTCACCCCCTAGGACATTTTAGATATGAAGTGGATGGGGCCTCGAAATAGTATTCCATACCTCTTGATCATGAGTTATCTTTCAGGGATTAAGTAGGACTTCAATGTGTTCATAGCCATTTAGGAAAACTACTTACTAGAAGAAATTCTATCATATTCAAACAATAGGACACACTCTTATACCTAAATATCTCCATTAATCCAAAACTCTGATGCTTTCCATGCAACCAAATGTTTGCCTCTTTTATTGAAATCAAGAATAAATTTTAACTAAAAACAAGCAGTAATCAACCAAAACAATTTATTTATATACAAAGTCATGTAGAAATAAAAATCAAGAAAAATAAAAATATGAGAACTAATCCACTAATTTGCCAATTCTCTGCCCACCCCTATAGATCTAGCAACTTGTATGTTAAGGGGCTAGGATTGACTACAAAATGAGGAATACATAACCATTATCTAATTCTACTATTCTTGAAACAAAAATTACATCGACTGATTTACAATCAATTTTACCAGCCCGTAAATATTGAAGGAGATCAGGCTGGGTGTCTGATAGGTTGCTGGCCTCTTCTGATGCAGAGTGTCCTAGTTCGAGTTCAATCAAATAATTTTCCAATACGGAATTTACTGATTCATTTCTTTCTTCCAATTTCGTGACAATGTGTTTCATGTAGGGCACTCTTAATATTTTGATATGATTTGGGATTCCTTTATGAGGCAACCACAAATGTGACCAATCCAAAGAAACGTACCCCTTTAATCTCACTGACCAGTCTCGATTCAAAATAATTCCATAACCATCAGGTATGTCTGCAACCACAATATCAATATATTGACATATCTCTTCATTTGCAGATAAACGAATCAGAATATCCTCCATCTCCCCGACTACTTTCACATTAGTCCTGTCTAATTGAGTAACCTCCTAGGCAGTAGGTTTAGGCTTTCCATTAATATTTCTGTAAACTACAAGTGGCATAACATTAACTGATAACCCAGAATCTACCAAACAGTTGTGCACCTTATGATTCAAAATTTCCAAAGTCAACAGGAAAGTTGGGGTTTCAAACCTAGTCTTTCCTCCCACGCTTGCTTCAACAACTTCTTCTATAGGTTGGTTTTTTGTGGGTATCTTTTCCCCTTGTTCTCAGGTGTTTTAATATTTTCTTCTTCACTAGGCTTAGTAGGCATGTTAACCTATTTCAGATCTTGCCTGGTAATTTTAGGTGTTTCATCATCTATGTTGTTCTTCGGTTGTTTCTTTACATTTTCTTGCAATTTCTTGATCTTTGAGAGTATTGAATTGTCCTTATTCACCAAATCCAGGCCTCTTGTTGACATGTTTGTTTCGGATATCTCCTCATGTTTTAGAGTATTTTCTTCTGTATCAAAAAGAGAGACACAGTCCCATAAAACCATGGCATCATTTTCTTGTTTTTCTATGGCTTTACCACCCTTTTCTTCTTCATCATTGTTCTCTGTTAATTTGGAATCCAGCAGCTGATTCATAACTAATGTCATTGATTTTATCCATTGAGGACAACTTTTTTCAGAATGAGGCTGTTGGTGAAAAGTGTAAAAATTATCCATACCAACCTCAGTTAAGTTAATTGATGTAGGACTGTGTGGATGAGGTTTGGATTGATTGTTATCCTCTCTTCTCTTGTAGTAAGGATTATGGGATTTTTGAGCTTCCTTTTCTTTTTCCAAATCTATTATTTTGTTGGAAAGCTTCTGCATCAATTTTAACATTCCCTCAAAATCATGTGATTGCTCTTCCTTAGGTTTAGTTAGTAATAAGGCTTTCTTCCCAAAAGATTTTTCTCCAGATTGCTCAGGATATCTATGATTTCTTTTTTAGTCTCTACTCTTTTAGCTTCTTCATAAGTCTTTGATTAACATAGGTTTAACTTGGGCTTTTGAAAACATAGCCAAGTTTGGACCCACAGCTGAGGTATAATACTCAATCAGAACCTTATAAGAGGGCTTATCAGTTGCGGAGAAATTCTTAAGATAAGCAGAAAAACTTTGAGTAAAATTATGGACCTTTTCTTTTCTTTCTTTCTTCAAAGTGCCTAAACCTTTCATTAGTGCTACATGGGTATTTTGGGCTGCATATTTGCTTTTGAAAATCCTTTCAAAAGCATCCCAATCTGGAATTGAATTTGCAGGCAGACCAAAATACCATGAGGCTGCTGCTCCCTTCAAGGTATGTGGAAAACGTCTGCAGACTACATCTTCATGTTCTCCAACCCTTAATCCTTCTATAGCTAAGTAGAATCTTTGCAAATGGTTAGCTACTAAAATCTTCTCACTTGGGTCAAACTTGGGTAGCATCTTCTCAAAAGCCTAAGGCAAGTCATGCAAAGGAGGTGTTAGGTTTAGAGGGGATTTGTATTTCCAAGAAGGTGGTGGATTTGGTGGGTTAGGTGGCTGATTTGCATTTACACCTGCCATGAGTCTGGGTGGAGAGTGAGGTGGAGAATGAACAGGAGTACAGACAGGTGAACCGTTAGGTGAATCAGGGCCTACTTGATTAAAAGGATGAACAACTTCTTGTAAAGTTGTTTCCACAAGTTCTTCCCAATCTCCAACTAACACAGAATCTTCCAAAACAGGATGGTCTCTCTTCTTGTATTATCTTCTAGGTAATTCAGAGATAGTCGGTAATCCTCTAATATTCTTCACATAAGCCCTAGTGTGTCTTCTAGGATCATTAACAACTTCATTGTCTACAGAATACAAATGTTCTCTATTCTCTTCAGGAAACGGATTAGGAAAAGAACTGCTTTCAAAACTATCACTGGTGGAGTAATTTCGAGGAAATGGGTTTCCTCAGCTAGCCATGCACTGGTGGCCCTCCTTCTAGCGCCAGAAAACTGTTGAGGCCTGGAAAACCACAGGCAACAACAGTAAGGGCTTCTCCCCAGTCAACGTTCCCAACTAGCCCATGACTATTTGGAATGGGGAATCCGTCCGGTTTACGGTCCGGCTATCGTAGGTCAAGTAACAAAAATTAAAAGGTTTTACCGGTTGCGGCCCAGTCCACTGTATATATTTTTGTGTTTTTAACTCTAAGTATGATATGCATGTGCCTATTTAAAATGCATATTGCTAAAGAATACGAGGAATGGTCAAAATGTGATGCGCAGGTTCTTACCTCTCGTCTTCGACTCTCTTGAATCTGAACCACACATAGGAGGAAATAAAACTAAGTAAGTTGTCCCTAGGGAGTGAGATTATCATTTAATGAATAATATATTACTGTTCATGCATTAAGAAAAATCACAGGTAGTTGTTCTTTGATTTAAAACACATAAACATGAATAAATGGATGAACAATAAGATAGCTCATTGTCTGTGAAAACATTCATTACTCATAGTGGAAATTATCATAAAATAAACCAGAGAACATTCATAAAAGAACATAGGTTCAACAAGTTAGAACAATCTCACAGTTAATGAATAAGGGATGAAAACGAAATAGTTCCCCTTCAACACATCCATTGAACAACATTTGAACATTCCACCAAAGCTTTTTCCAACAAGAAAAAATGTAATAGTATATTGCAAAATGAAATAGTTCCCCTTCAACACATCCATTGAACAACATTTGAACATTCCACCAAAGCTTTTTCCAACAAGAAAAAATGTAATAGTATATTGCAAAACGAAATAGTTCCTCTTACAATGTGTTCTCACAAGTCTAACTGAGAAAAATTCCTTTCTCTATCTAACTCTCCTATACTTATACAAAAGGAAAAACTTTGGGGCTTCCCCAACGTTTCATTTCCCAAAATTGTCTTATATTGAGTGCTCATACAATTTACAATATATTACATTAAAACAAAATAATAAAGCACTTTAAGTAGAGGGCCTCGCTTGATTATTTAGGAACTTTTTCCATGCTTGGGCTTCTGATGCTATATTCTCAAATTCAGAAGGCTCGAGAAAACGAATGTTGATTTCAAAATTTGCAGCCTGATTTTTAATCACTTCAATCCTTGCTGAGCTTAGGCATAGTTGATCCTCAAGCAACGGTTACACTGACTTCTGAATGAGCCACTTCATCTTTCAAGATCTGTGCATCCAGGACCTTGACTTGTTGGATCCTTAGCTCATCCTCTTGATATCTGTTCTGTAACAAATCTATGAATGGCTGATATTCTGGAAATGCATCTAATCTTTGCTTAGCAGTCACCTAGCATTGGTTGTAAGTGATTAGCAGCCTTCTACAATACTCAGTTCAAACTCCTCTCATTTTCTTTATAGCCTTCTTGAACTCTTTTGCTGTGTTTATTGCAAATTCCAACAAGTCATAATCCTGCTTTAATCCTTGTTGATCCTTTCCTGGTAAGTCTACCAGAATCTCTTCATTGGCCTCCATCCTTCCTATCCTTCCGGTCAGTACTTCCAAAATGTCCTAAGACATATCTACAAAATACGAGGTGTTTTCCAAAATTTCTTCCAATCTGTTATCCACCTGCAAAAATCTGCATCTTTCTCCTTCTCTGGATACTTGCAGCTAGTTCATTTTGCTTCTTTGTGTTAGGGCATGCTCTTTGAAAGGCTGAATACTAGTTTGCTATTCCTTAGCCTCTATCAAAGATGCTGCTAGTGAAGCAATTTTTCCCTCAAACTCTGATGCTTGTACATGAAACTATTTTTCTATCTCCTCCATGGTAGTCCTTTGTGTTTCCAGTTCCCCAAATTTGCTTTGCAATTGGTCTCTTTATGTCTTAAGGTTTTCACATGCTATTTTCAGTCCATTCCTTTCTATCTTTAGCTCTTGATAATCCTGCTGCACTTTTGCTAGGCTATCCTAAGCATCTCTCCATATCTTTTCAATGGTAACTTCCAAAGACATCTTGTCTGCTTGGAGGGATTGAAGCTCTACTTTTGAATATTTCACTTCATTACGCATGTCTTCGAATTTTCTCTTCAATCTGTTGCTTTCATCCCTCTCCTTCCTCAAAGTGTCCTTTAATTGGGTAGCATTTTTCCTTGATTGCTCAAGGTCAGTCATTATTCGATCTACATTATCTTCAGAGGCATGGATTAATGCTACTCCAGCTCAAATTGTCAGCCTTGGGTCCTTTCCTGTCCCATGTACCAAGTTTTTTTCAGTGACCATCATCCCTGATTGTCCACCTGTTTAAACTTTATTTTCAGTCCTTTTCACAATTCTCTTTTTCTCTCTGTCATAAAAAATGGTACTGAAATCTGGGATTTCTTCCCCTTTCTTCTGTTCAAAAGGTATTAGCCTTAATCCAGAAATAACAACCTACCCTATATGGCTGCCAGTAGTTGCAACAGGCTCTTGAGGGTCGAGACAATCCTGATCTTGCACTTCTTGAGTGTTTGTAGGATCAGAAGTTTGTTGATCTGTTGTGGACTTTGTGAGTTTCAGAATTTCAACCTCCTTCTTTTTTAGCTCTTCATCCTCTTTCTTTTTTATTTCTTCTTCTTCCTTCCTGGTAGCTTCTTCTGCATTCTTTGTTGCTTCTTGTTTAGCTTTCTTCCTTTCCTCTTCTTCACTCTTAAGACAACTCTCAGCGTCTTATGCTAGTCTCCTAGCATCTTCTTCTCTTTTCCTAGTCTCCTCTTCATCAACTTTCTTCTGCTCAGCTTGGCCCTTACCACCTTTAGTGGTGATATTCTTTTTAAATCTTCTCTTTAATGGATTCATATTTTCTGCATTTCTAAAATTTTCTTCATCCTTATCCCAATGGTTTGTATATTCAAAATGCACATTGGCTTCCTTGCAATGTTCCGCAACTTTGTTCTAAGAATCATTTCTATGGAAGTTCATTTCCCCAAAGTGGAAATACTCCAATTCCTGTAAAAACTCGTTAGCTTCTTTAACTTTTGAAAACTTATAGCTTCCCAGTCTGAAAGGTATGGGAGGATAAGTTGCCTTCTTGTGCTTGAACAAAAACTCCCTATACCATCCAAGAAAGCCTATCGGACTGTTTCTTTATGTACCACAAAATCCGTGGCATACTTGGGGAGCAACGTAGGAACCCTGAAGCAACCATACATTCTAATATACATCCCCTCATCGGTCAAATAATAATTAGCATACTCCTCAATAACTTTCAATGCCTCTTCAGACATACAATTGCATTCTTTCAAGAAAATCAACGTATACAAGGGCATGATAAATTGTTCACAAATTTCTTTATAATGACTGTAATATTTGTGTGCCCATAACAACTTGTAGGTTGTGTACACAGGGGTTCTGTCCCTGTCCCACATGTACCTTAGGTTTGGAAATGGTTGGGTGCATAGTATACAATCTATTAATATCGAGCTCATGTAGAACTCAGATTTTTTCTGAGACAACCCTTTTAGAGTTGAAGCAATGCAAGCCGAGAGACTGTTGGACACAATGTTCACCCAGTTGAATATAGTCCCTTGGGTGGATGCACTGAAGATAATAGGAACCCATCCTAACTTAAAAAAAAATTCGTGAGCTCTCCCAAAAATTCTGTTAAGCATTAACGCAATAAACCTATAAGGGGTTTTTCGAGTAGTTGTGTCATATTCCCCTGATGGCCTGGTTCGAAAATTCTTACGAGGTATCATCATTCTTTTTACTCTTTCAACCAGGTCTAGGTTAATCTCCTTCAGCTAATCTTCAATTAGGTAAACCTGGGCTTCTGGTAAGTGATAAGATAATGATACATAACCAGGGCTATAAGCAGCATAGCTCTGGCTGGCAGTATTGGCCAGAATCATAGTAGTCATGTCTACCCTAGGCAGAATCCATTCAATCACTTCTGAGGATGGGAAAAGCTCACGCCTGGTAGCTATCTTCATCAAGGCAGATTTTTCAATATTGGCATATATTGGGGTGAATCTTCGGACCTGGGTAACACTTTTTGGCAAGCGCATTTCGGCAAAAACAGAAAAACATACCTCGGTCGAGATCTTGTTAAACCCTCGACTGAGGTCTTAATACCTCGACCGAGGTTTTATCAAGCCCTCGACCGAGGTTTTGTTTAGCCCTCGACCGAGGTATTTCTTAACCCTCGGTCGAGGACCGAGGGTTAATAAATATCTTGGTCGAGGTATTAACTCGGTCGAGGTATGGACCTCGGTCGAGGTACATACCTCGACCAAGGTGCTTGTGTCAAAAAAATTATAAAAAGAGGCTGTGGGGGCCGCGGCCGTTTTTTTGCAAAAATTCACTGTGGAAGCTCGACCGAGAGACGGAACATCGGCGTAAGGATTGGCACCCCAAAGCAACCCAAGCACCCCGAAGCAACCCAACATCGTCACGATGGAGTCGAAGACAAGAGGTAACAGTTTAAATAATTGTTTTTCAATTTAAATGGAATTTAATTTTTTTTTTTTATAAATTTATAAAATTTGTTTTAAAATTTGGTAAATGTATGTTTTTATAATTTTCATGTTTAAAATGTGTACCGGCAAGCAGAAATGCTGCCGGATTTTTGAAAATTTGTAGTTAAATTGAATTTTTTTGTTAATTTGTTATATATATATAAATTATGTCAACCGGTAGCATTTATGCTTCCGGTTTAATTTTGAAATGTGTCCCGGGCAAGCCGAAATGCTGCCCGATTTTTTTCAATCCTCCGTGAATTCATGGAGGATTGAAAAAAATCCATAAAACACCAACTAAACAAACCTATATGAAACATAGAGACAATTAATCAACTGTAGGCCCGAGACAAATAATAATTTTTTTATAAAAAATTATTTGAAATTGGTTAATAAGTTATAATATTAATAAAAAATCCCATACCCAAACATGAAATAGTGTCATATCATTCCCAAAATGACACAAGGTACACAAAAGCCACAAGG
>LPNX010151657.1:142707-189982 GCA_001517045.1 Pseudotsuga menziesii | reverse complement strand
CTATAAATAGACTGGATGGACTCCCGATTTAGACATGACTCCCGATTTAGACATATGACCAAATTTGGACAAGGGAGGATTAATAATCCTAACACTTTCTTTGGACCACAACTGTCCAGTTTCATCTACCTTGTATTCTTTTTGTTGTTGAAACAACCTGTCCTATTGGACCTTATTGAGGATTTCAACATAGAAGGGGTCAACTCTGTTGGTCGTTTTAGTCCTCTCGTGTAACTCTGAATTGGTTTGACTCAAAGTCATCTCATATAACATACGAGCCTGTTGACTTAAAGCATCAATAGTTTTATTCTCCTTGTCCTTTATATGATTTAACTCAAAACGGTACTCTCTAAGGAAATCCAACCATCTGGCATGACTGGCATTTAGATCTGGTTGCTCAAATAAATACTTCAGACTCATATTGTCCGTCTTTAGAAGGAATTTCTTCCCCATAAGGTAGTGCCTCCACATCTTCAAGGTGTGGATGATGGCTTCTAACTCAAGATCATGGGTGGTGTAGTTTTATTCATGTTCCTTTAAATTCTGCAATTCATAACAAATCATGCAATCGTTATGCAAAAGTACACTTCCGAGCCCTTCCTTTCTTGCATCCATGCAAACAACGAAATCCCCATCGGGATACGCAATTGATAGTATTGGTGCAGTCATCAAAAGTTGTTTAAGCTTTTGAAAACTTTCCACATACTTTGTCATCCATAAGAACTTTTTTTCCTTCTTTTGCAAAGCATTCATGGGACAAGCTATCCTCAAAATGCACTCAATGAAATTTTGGTAGTGTTACGGAGAGAAATTTCCTATGGCTTGGGGTGTACCACAACAAAAAGATAGACACGAGAAATCAATCCCTTCCCAATATGAAAGAGAAACCAAACATCTAACACTAAGGGATCTCAAATCATACCTTATTCTAGATGGTTGAAGTAGATCCTTGTTGAGCTTTTTTCGATCCCGCTTGCGCTAGCAATTTGCTCTGAACAAGAGAAAACAAGTCAAGCATGCTATATAATATGGTGTTACATATACTCTAGAATATATAATCAACAATGTATAAGAAATTAAACATATCCATGGATGCAATATTCATTCAAATGCACATTATTGGATAGGAAAAGATATTTCTATTAATCAAATAAGAGATTACACAAGTTACAACCTTTGTCGACACATCTGCGAACCAGAGAAACTGAGTCCTCCACTTGGGCCTCCACCACCTCAATCCTCCATCTCTCGAGAGAAAGATCACAAGCAAAGGAAATCTTTTCAAGAACACAAAGTGCTCCAAAGGGACCAAGAGATCCAGAATCAAGTATATGCAAGCTATGGCAACAATGGACTATAGTTTCAGTGCTCTTCAATTCCTCCGCTCTAATGTATCCAAGAGGTTCCTTATATAGAACTACAAAGGGGTAATGGAGGGTCAAATCCAAGCGATATCGAGTCATATGGAAGGCCAAGAGTCAAGTTGTTTGGACACACATGAAGGAAAACTCCCAAAATATTTGGATTTATGCACACATCTCGATGTACGCAGGTTTGAGGTCAAAATTCGCATGTACACGCGAGTATGGGATTAAAAGTCACGTACAAAAATAAACAAGTGTTTTTTAGAGATGAAATTGGAAACATCAAAGTATAATATCAATCCATGGGGTCTAAAGAGTCTGTAGAGGGAGAGGGAAGCCCATAAACATGTGATCAACCATGTGTGGTAAAATCAGCTATAACAGATGCCCCCTTAATGTGTGAGGTTAGAGGGGTAACATGATGGCCGAAATACATTATAAAATCCATCCTAGAAGTGGAGTGATGAAGAACCAGGTAGAATAACCAGCCATCCATCAATATAGTACAATAATCAATCTCTGCATGTGACTACAAATACATATAGCAGTCTCGGATACATAAGAGTACAATGGCCATGAATAAGCATGATATACCAAATGTGACATGTGTGGTCATCGCCACGTACAATATATAATAGATTAGAATCTCCATGATGAATATATACAATGGATTAAGATCTCCATAGAAGCTGAAGATATACAATGGATAAAGATCTCCATAATGGTTGAAGATATCTGACATACACTGGAATAAAATCACGAGAGCTAAAATCTCATGAACAATGACATGATCAAGGAGGTAGCATATGTGGAATGCCACCAAGCTGGAAAGTATTCTACACAAATTGCTAAGAGTACATGCCCTACTATGCAAATAAAGGTGACGAGGTCAAACATAGTAATCCATCGTCTGGTTATCGGTCAATGATGTATACCATTAACAAACGCGAGATCACCCACCGATAATGAAAGAGTGCATTCTAACAAGTGTGAATAGATGTGTTGAGGTCGAACACTTAGAAGAATCCATCAATCATGGGACATTGATGTATTCCCAAACCCGTCAATGGTGAGAGAATATACCACTGATGACTGTAAGTCTCAAGGAACTCAAGCGACTCTAGACTCCTATCCCAAAATAAATGATCTGAAGTCGATGGGATGGAATCCACTAGAAGGAGGGAAGTAAGGCATCCCTCATCAACCAACATGAGGTACTCAGCAAAGTTGTATAATGTGGAAGAACTCGAACAAGATGTGCATGAACGAGTAACAGTATCGAGAATGACTGGCATGCAAAGTCAAGACAACTGAGGAATGGTCGGCTCAAGCTTCAACTTCCTTCAAACAAGAGCATAAAGGAAAATGGTGACTGAAGGTAGGCAGTATGGACTCAATATGCAATATAGGACATCTCTGTGACACAGGAGGCATCAACAGAGGTTTCATAGGGACTAGAATCTTAACGATTCGATGGAGATAAAATGAAACTAACGACTACAAATCCTAAATTCAAACTAATAACCCAACCAATAGATGTGATATACAGTGCTCTGTTCAAAGGAAAAACAAATCAACTGGTGCCAAAGATAACATCTTTTCCTATCTGGATTTTTGGTTTTCTTATTTTTTTGGAATTTTTCAGATATTTTGAAAAGCTTGAAAAAGAATAAAAGTTCTTTATATTTACAAATATAGGAGGAGACGAGTGTCAGGGGATAAGCAAACTAGTTCCAAGTAGCAGAACACACCTATGCTCAATGCAAGGAAACATGTGCATGATAATGACACTCGAGGTAAAGTCCCTTCCTGGTAAAAAGGATGATCAATCTGCAAAATATAAGTAAAAAGGATCTACTTTTCTAGACATGATATAAGCTCGGGCTATATGGCTGATAATCAAATTCAGGAAACCGATATAAGGCTCAATAAGGCAAGAAAAACTCATGATAATGCAATTACAACTTGACATATACAAGGGAGTCCCACGGGAATGGCCGGCATTAATTTCAAGAGGAGTATGAAGCTCTTGCTCAAATCATGGAGGTAATATACAAAGGACTCCCACACCCTAAAGGAGAAATGTCGAGATGGGAACGAAATGCAATACATGATCTGACTAGGGCACCCATGTATGGGAAAGCTCTACCATTCGCATAATGTCACTTCTAAAAGCAGCATGAAGGTTGTGTGATGTCAAGGAATGGGTTTGTACCTAAGGTTAATATGAAATAGTCATAAGTTCATACAAAATGAAAGTGGATGTGAAATCATAACCTATATGCCAGTTTAGACATAATACCTGAAATAGGCACGAATAGGTCAAACACCTCGGAGAGAGTGTGCAAAACATGGACCCTACATGAAAATAATATTAGTCCAAAACAACCCAAAATAATCAATAAAGAGTCCAAATTATAGGCTACAAGGAGGATTGATCATGGCAACTACATTCAAAGAAAACAATGTAGTGGATGATGGTACATAAGAAGGAATGTAAGGTGAAAACCCAATTTTCACGTATCTGGTACCACCCCCATAAGGGTGACCACTGGTGTAAAGACCGAGCGAAAGAAATAAAAATCCTCCACAAATGGAGTATAGGATGGAATATGACCACTCCCAAATCCATGAGCATGATAAGGGGCTGTGATTCCCCCAAGTCCGACACCAGAGTCTGTACTAGGACCAAGGACAGGTGACAGGATACCAGGCATGCTGAAAATAAAAGGATCCAAACTCAAGAGAACATAAATATACTCAAGTAACCACGATCCCAAAATCCTATTAGCGCATAAAGAGCACACTCCTAAGAGAATCTATAGCCAAAATATAAGCAAACCAAGGAGAGGATATGTGAGTTCCCGAATGCAACAAGTATGTCTTTCTTAGGAGAGGCATGAAACTCCCATACACTACAAGTGGAGGTACATAACCAATTATAGTGGCCCTCAACTTAAATGCATAAAGCGGTTGTGCTATCCGACCCCTACCTGCACAAGACACCTACAAAATAACCTCTGCAAGTACCCCCTGCGATATCTAGGAAAGGAAACTAAGGTCACCCTAATATAATCAATGCTCAGGAAGACAGTCACAGGTGAGATCGACCATATGGGAATGGTATCAAAGCTCAAAACTCAAAAGATCCTTGAGATACGAATACGATCCTGGAAATATCGTTGGCGCTCACAAAAGTGACCAAGGGCTATCCCAATCACAATTGCTCATGCTTCCTCATGCTTAACTCTTGTGTAATAGGAGCATCCTGAGAAACACTAATTATATCAAGGGTTCCACATTCTCACCTAGAAATACACCTAATTGTTTGTTTAGTGGTCTTGGAGAATTGACTCACAATGAACTATTCCAAGACCCTAAAAGCTAATCTTATTGATGCACCCTAAAAATAAAAGAGTTTAATACATTTTATTAAGAGTTGATTTTAATTGTCTATGATTACTCAAAGGGAAATGACAATGCAACTAATGAAGTTATGACAACTCAATAGTGAAATAAATATGCACACCTAACAAGCAATGCCAAGTGCTATGTGTAGAATGAAGAACAAGGTATGCCACTACATGAGGTGCATGTAAAATTATTCCTTTCCGAATGCCAACGCAATCCTTCCTATATGAAATCCTAAACACACCTCTCATCCAAGCAATCCAATGCAAGTACCTACTCAAATCCATATCTAATATGCAATTAAGAGTGCAACTATTTTGTATTTTTCAATATAAAATAATGAAAAATGCAATAAAAGTCATTTAAAACTATTAGTCTCTATAGCAAGTATAAAACAAAATCCCAACAAGACACCGAGACAAAAAGAGTAATGCACTAAAACTACTTTCAAAGAAAAATCAATGAAAAGGCAGTCTCTGGTCACAAAGGAAGTAGTCAACGGATAATATTGGTACCCAGGAGGACCCAGCCACACCCACAACCCACCCAGAAAATTCCCACATCAAACTCAACCAAAAAAGTGAGGATGTACGCTACTGTCTGCGGAAAACCTACGTATGTACACGACTATATAGGAAGAACTTGTGTGTATACGTGGATGTATAGGACAAACCCGCATATACCGAGAAAACAGTGATAAAAACAATCCAAGGACAAACCACTCAAGGGGACTGTTAATGTATGAACATACTATAACATGCGCCATAGAAAATGGGAGAAACAGAGAGAAAGTCAAGCCCATTGAATACCAAAAACCCCAAAGAGAAACAACTAGGAACCTCCCCAGTATGGTCGCCAATTCTATTACGGAGATAAGCTTGCAATGGCTTGGGGTGTACCACCATAGATAGCTAGACATGAGATATCAATCCCTTCCCAATATGAATAAGAAACCAAACATCTAACACTAAGGGATCTCGAATCATACCTTATTCCGAACGGTTGAAGTAGATCCACGTTGAGCTTTTTCTAATCCCGCTTACGCTAGCAATTTTCTCTCAACAACAGGAAACAAGACAAGCATGCTATATAATATGGTGTTAGATATACTCTAGCATATATAATCAACAATGTATAAGAAATTAAACATATCCATGGATTCAATATTCATTCCAATGCACATTATTGGACAGGAAAATATATTTCTATTAATCAAATCAGAGATTACACGAGTGACAACCTCTGTTGGCACGTCTGCGAATCAGAGAAATCGAGTCCTCCACATGGGCCTCCACCAACTCAATCCTCCATCTCTCTATAGCAAGCTCAAAATCAAAGGCAAGTTTGGGAGGAACACAAATTTCTCGAAAGGGACCAAGGGATGTAGACTCAAGTATATGCAAACTATGGAAACATCGGACTATAGTTTCCTTGCTCTTCAATTCCTCCCCTTCAATGTATCCAAGGGGTTCCTTATATAGCACTCCAAAGGGGTAATGGAGGGTTAAATATGAGCGATCTCAAGGCATATGTAAGGCCAAGAGTCAAGTGGTTCATGCACACATGAAGGAAAACTCCAAAAATATTTGTATTTATGCACACATCCCGATGTACGCGGGTTTGAGGTCAAAAGTTGCATGTACACATGAGTATGGAATTAAAATTCACGTACAACAATAAACAGGTGTTTTTTAAGAATGAACCTGGAAACATCAAATTATAATATCATTCCATGGGGTCTAAATATTATGCAGAGGGACAGGGAAGGACATAAACATGTGATCAACCATGTGTGGTAAAATCAGCTATAACAGGTAGTAACCGGCTAATCCCAAAAATGACTTAATGTCTGTGACACTAGTAGGGGTAGGCCAATCCTCTATGGCCTTAATATTTTCTAGCTCAATGTCTGTCCCCTTCTTGGAGATGATGTGGCCCAAGTATTGTATCTGTGGTTTGTAAAAATCACATTTACTAAACTTGGCGTAGAGTGGGTGTTCCCATAACACCTATAGTACTATGTGGAGATGATCCTCAAGTTATTATTTACTCTTAGAGTAAACTAGGATGTCCTCTATAAATAAAAATACAAATTTATCCATGTATTTATTGAAGATATTGTTCATCATACACATAAAGTTCACGGGTGCATTGGTCAAACCGAATGGCATTACTACAAACTCGTAGTGATCGTATCTCATATGAAAGGTGGTTTTATGAATATCCTCATCATGGATCCGTACCCGATGGTATCCAAACTGCAATTTGATCTTTGAAAAGATATTGGCTCCTCCTACTTGATAGAATAAGTCATCGATCCTAGGGAGTACGTATCGGTTCTTGATGGTCATTTTTTAAAGTTGGTGGTAATCGATGCACATCTGATCGTACCATCCTCATTCTTTACGAAAAGTATCAGTGCTTCCCAAGGGACACACTGGGTCAAATATATCCCTTCTCAATCAAATCCTGGAGCTACAATTTCAATTCCACCAACTCTGCTGCATTCATGTGTTAAGGGGATTTTGAATTCGGAACTGAACCTGGTGTCAGTTCTATGGAAAAATCTAAGTCTCCTTTCGATGGTAATCCTGGTATCTCCTCAGGAAGTACATCTATAAATTCTATGAGAACTGGAAATTCCTCAATGTATTGTTCTCTTTCAGCTTCTATGTCCTTGATGTTCACTGCAAATAGTTTGCAGCCTTTTCTAATGCACTTCTTCGCTTGTAAGGTAGATATTTTCCTTACGGAAACCTTCATATGTATGCCTTGAATATTTACCTGATTCCCTTGGCTATCTATACACAAGATTGAATTGTGTAAACAATCGAGCATCACATGGTGTTGTTCCAACCAGTCCATGCCGACAAGTATATCATACGATCCTAAGAGTAGAATGTTTAGATTTATCGGAGCAAGGAAACCATTTAGGTTTACCTCACAATATCTAACTATTTCATAAACCTTTCATTTTGTACCTGTGGCTAATTATACCAGCTAGGTTTTCTCATGTTTAACTTTGTCTAGTTTACATAAATCAACAATTTTGGGTGATACATAGCTTCAGCAAAAACCGGGGTCAATTAATATTGAATTAGAAGTGTTGGAAACCTTACCTTCTATTTAAACCATAGTAGCCTGATGGTCTGCCTGTCGGCCATCCAAGGCTGCATAAATACTCAATGTTATAGCTATGTCCTCTACCATTGGTTCTTCCTGTAAATTGTGCAATACCCCATTGGTCTTGTTCTTATAGTCCTAGGCATAATGGGGCCCTTGCAATTTCCAACATTTGATTTGTAGTGGGGCAACATTGGCTCTTCCATTTGCTGTCAGTCTGTTAGCATTTGGAGCTGGTACATATGGATTTGTACCTATTTTGTTGAACTTCTTATTGGCTGGAAAACTATTGTTCTATTTTTTTTTAGGAGGTGGGTTGAAACCTGGTTTGCGGTTGTCCTAGAAGGTCCTAGACCTATCTCTACTTCTGTTGATGTTTTCGTGCCTCAGCTATCCATGATCATAGCAAAGCCTAGATTTGTGTAGGGTAGTGTCCAGAGTATCAGGCATGTCAACTTCAATTCTCTCTCAAAAATTGGGAGGAATACATCGTAAAAAATGTTGTATTTTCACTTTCTCATCATTTATATAAGGTATGTAGTGTAACATATCCAAAAATCTATTGATGAAAACATCCATGGTCATGGAACCCATTCTTAACTCATAAATTTATTTCACCTTCCTATCAAAGAATCTTTCAGACATGTATTTCTCCTGAAAAAATATACAAAAATTACTCCATCGTATTTCTTTTATCTCCTCTTTCTTAGTATTCTTTAGGTCTCTCCACCATCTAGCTGCTTTTCCATTTAAATTATAGATGGCTAGACGGGATTTCATCTCACTAGAGTAGTTGTTCACTCAAAACTATTTGCTCATACCGACAATCCATTCTTCATATTTTTCCCCGGTGTTCGTCTCTCCTTCATAGGTTGGGGATCTTATATTTCTGAACTCTCCTTAGAGGTTGTCATCATTCCTCTATTTCTTTCTACGAGGATAAAGGAAACTATCACTAGAAATACTGTGGTCATCTCTTTCTAGAGTTTCAGGGGTGTGTTCTTAATTTCTTTCTTCCTTTGCGCTACTGGCCCATTTATGATAAAACTCTTTCTTGAACTTGTTGGTTGAATGAGTGGGCTATCCATGCGGTATTCCTCCCATCACATTCCACAGTAAAGCTTCATTAATTGCTTGCTTCTCTTTTCTTTTGTTCATATTATCATCCTTGAAACTCTGTAAGTCTACTTGTAGACTTTCTATGGTTTTCCGTATATCAGAATTTAATTCAATGACTAGTTCTTCTTCCTGCATGGGGGTATTCAGTTTTCCTTGCAGGCTGTTTTCTTCTTCTGTGTTCATGATCTAAACTATTCTTTGAATCCTGCAATGTAAAATTTTTTAATAACAATAAATTTTATGTTAGTTAACAAAATTTCAAAAACATAATTTATTTTCTGCAACGAATGTTTGGCACGCCCATTAGGTCTCTTAGTGTTGAAACTGGGCTCTGATACCACTTGTAATGTCCCCAAAATTCAAAATTTAAAAATAAAAATTGTAGGCTAGTTAAATGACACCTTTCATGGACATTAATTATCTTTTGTGGAATATATCCGCCTTTGTTTACTAGATATAAGTGTCGCAAGTTGTCTTTCCCTTTTCATGTATTTTCCTATGTAATATTTGATATGGTTATGTGCTTTGGTTGAGATACTTGTATTTGTTATACGATTACTCTACTGGTGTTTACTATTATAATTCATTTGCATATGTTGGTTCAGTTATGTCTTACTTCCTATTTATCTGTCTTGTCTTTCGTTTAAGATTTTATTTATTAAAGATATGACTTGGCATTAAATGTCAAGGGGTGGAGTGGTGGTGTTTTTATCCCTTGAGGGACCATTCGTAGAGGTTAAAAGGTTCGTCCTGCTTTTACGGGGTTTACTTAGTCCATTGCGAACTAATGCAAACTTCCACTTTTGTGTAGGTTCCTTTGTTTGTGAATTCTATCTACGACTGTGGAAAATAATAAGATCCTACGACATGATAACTATGTTGCACTATCCTATTAATAACCAACGATAAGAGGACTAAAGTCCTGGCCTAGTTGTGCCTACTTTCTATGTTTACGCATAGTTGAAAGTGTATGACCTAAATCTTTATGGTCGTCATTATTATTATGTTTTGAAGTTATGATATCTTATCCACTTTGATATTTAGTTTATAAAAATGTAACTTAAGGTACAATGCCTAATGCATGGTCCTATACTATGGAAAATCTTATGGAAAGACCTTTGGGAGACTATGGGATAAGCATAAAAGATTTATGGCATATTTCATTAGCCATAAAACTTTGGTATAACAATGCAAAGGAGGGTTTTGATAAGGGTTTAGTTCTAGGGTGGTGGACAATGCCATTTCATTGTGGGCTTGACTATGGAACTAGGGTTTGGATTTCGTTAATAGTGGAGGACAGGGTGGAGTTTTTAATGCTGCTTGGAAAGTGTGGGAAACAAACATCATATGTTGGTCTGGTTGTTTGGGTAATTCATTTGGTTCTTCCTCTGGTTATCTGTGTGATTTTGGGATCTTGGGTGTTTATGTTGCATGGAGCAACAATCTTACCTTTCACTGAAAGGTATGATATAAACATGGTTTTGCAACACTGTTTTGGATGTTTGCTTCTATTGAGGTTTAGCATACTCCTCATAGCTCTGCGTGTTTGGTTTTGTAGGTGCTAGGGATGATTCGAAATGTGTCTTGACGGTGGTTGTCTAGATTATTTGTGCAACCCTTTAAGTGGGTAAGCCCTACGAAATGCTTAGGCCCTTAACTCTACACACATGTGTGACAAAGTGTTGAATTATGGCTTGGGAGGGTTTATCTCTGTGTAATTTTGGTTAATGGTTGATAGTTTGTTTGGGTCCTTTTTATGATTTGGGAATCAAAGGGATGCGATTGTTTTTATCTTTTTCTATGAAGTTTCAAATGTAAATACTTTGGGTGAGTCGTGTCTGTCCAGATGAAGACTCGACTCTATAAATAAATTTTGGTTTGTATTTCGATCATGCCAAGTTTAATGTTTTAATGGAACATCTATGTGTTTGGATTTAAAATGATGTGAATTCTTTGGCATTAGAGTGACATTCCTTGCAATGGCACTATGTAAATCGTGCCCATGTTAATTTACTGTTTATGCATTGTATGGATTGTTATCATGGATGGGGTTTATTATTATGACCATTAGCTTGGCATACTTCCTACACATATGGTTTCTATGTTTATTAAGGTCATGACTGTATATGCGATGAAAGTAGGTTTTAATTATCATTCTCGGCATTATATTCATTGGGTATGATTTTAATGTTTATTATGGGATGGGGTTTCACCTCACGTCCATGAGCTTGACTCGGCCTTTAGGTGAATATGCACCATGAACATTTCATTTTTATGTTTATTTAAATATGTGACTATGTAGAGATTGAAATAGTGTTTAAGATTGGGGTTTACAGTCATGATATTTGGAAGCTATGATTCAGCCCTTAGCGAATATCCATCCGATGAATATAGTGTTTGATTTATATATCTATGTAATTGGTTCTACTAGCGTATCTCATATTTGGTTTAAACTGTAGGTTTCTGTTGAAACTTTTGTGGGAAGCCTGTAATCCAAATCCTTACTGTGTAAATTTGCAGCATTTATAATGTCTTGTATTTATCAGTGATATCTATAGGATTCGATCCCGGGCTATCCTAACAATTAGATTGGTGTTTAACACAACATTATGTTTTTACTTTGGAAATGATGCCTACATGATTCGTCCTAGTTTTATTTAAATGGATTAGAGTTTGGTTTTAACGTTTATGAATTTTGTGTTTTGCCCATGGCACCTAAAGGATTCGATCCTAGCTATTTGAGGAGTTATGCTAATAATATTTTGGTTGGAATTCCATAGGATTTGATCTTGGGTGCAACACTATTTAATAATGCATTGATTTATAAATATGGTGAGTTGATATTTTTGTAATGTAAATTTTCTCCCTCGGCCAAACCTTAACAGGTTTTGATGGCTGGGTTTTTATATGGAGGATTTTGTGATGGAAAATGTATGGGGTTTGTTAAGACTTATATTCATTATGTTTTTTCATGAAATGAGTATTTAATTTATGTTTAAGTCTATGAACAATGTTTATGCTACATTTGTTTATATTGGTTTTGACATGTGAAATAATAATAAGCATGCTGGAAATATGGAATCTCACAGCAGTGGAAATGTAATGTTAGAGTTGTATTTTAATAGAGATAGTTTATTTTCTTTGTTTTTAATTAGTTCCTTTTTGGTTGATAGTTTATTTCTTATTTTAAATTAATCTAATCCTAGTTTGAAGTTCTTCAACCTAGATATTTGACCTCTGGTTTGTGGGTTTTATGATTTTGTTTTATCTGTATGTAAAGTCCGTTTTACTTTTGTATTTAGGTTTTGACCACTAAACATAAATCTAGTTATCTTAAGAAATCTAGAGTTTTAATCCTAAGATAAACTCTGTTAGAAAATTACACAATTACAGATAAAACTAAATTTAAAATATGAATGATAGAAGAGTAATTTTGGAAGCATAGAGACCATATTTTTTCTTAGGGTTTTGAAATCTAAACAAAGCATATATGATAGTCTAAAAGAAATACTAGAAAATATGACCTATTTTTTTCTTACTAGGTAACCATGGTTAAGTAAACCAGATACGTTGTAGCATAACCTCTACTTCATAAAACCAGGTATTAAGTTTGTAAACAAAATAAACCTAGCTACAATGATCGTAACATACAAAATTTCATTCTAGCTTATAAACCCTTCCTTTAGTACGAAACTGTAGGAACTGTGAGGAAAACTAAAGAAACCTCATACCTCCAATTTGAAGATATTTTAATGGCTAGAAGCCTTGCACAATCAAGAACACAGTATTAACAAGAACAAATACAATTCCAACCTCATATTTGTGAACTGAATAACTTGGGAACTACCACGTTCCACCCAACCATGACCCAAAACTATTTCTAGTTTCAATCTGGATCCCTCCGAGCTGGTTCCAACATACAAGTAGCTTTGATCTCCTAAGGTAAGGCTTCCCTATCTGGGGTAACAAGTTATGTACCAGTTGGATTTTCCTCCTGGGAAAAATGCTCTCCAAGAACTGTATTGAGAATAATAATCAGGTAGTATAGATGGAAAATCAAAAGATCCCCTGGTCTCTCTTTGACTTGGGTTTTTATAGACAATATTTAGGAAAAGGGGCAGTTAAATCAACAATCATTTGTTTTCTTGAAATAGCCATTTTTACTTAATTTAGGTTAATTTAATATTTATTTATTTTAACTTAGAAACTCTTTGACCAGTTCCTATTTTGACTCTATTAGGTATTTAAATATTTAATTAATATTAGTAATAAATAATAATACATAGATCCTTTCATTATTTATAGTTACTATTATTAATACACATGCTTACTCTTTTATTCACATTATATATAAACTATATATACACATATACCATTCAACATTTTTACTTTGGGTATCATATAGCATGATCCTAAATCACATGATACTTTTCTTTTAGCTTATAGTCACATATTTATTAATTCCTTCATGTAGGGGTTAGGATAACTAGGTTAGGTAACTCCAAACCTCCTTGCATTTTGGATTACCTCGTATAACATGGTAGTTCTTCAGTACTTGATGAGATACATAAATTCGAAATTTGATTTAATAACTTAAAAATAAGTAAGATGAGATCAATGTTTCATCAGAGTCCTTTTCACTCAACATATTAATTTGTTTTTTAGTAACTCCTAATGTTTATTCAGAGCCCATACTCAACGATAAGAATAGGGAGTTACAACTTAGTGTAATTCTAGAGTTCCTTTCTCAACATTAATGCTAGGGTGTATTTGTAGGATACACCTAGGGATACAATGACCAAGGATCCGATGTTCCAAAGATTATGCTCAACATCAACCTGGAATGGTCCATGGCTTATGCCCAACACTTCAAATTCTTATCTTTTCAACACAAAGGTTTCATAACACATCTACTCCAAAGCTTCATGCTCAACACAAAGGTTTCATAACGCATCTGCTCTAGAGCTTCTTGCTCAACAAAAGCATGAAATACTCATGTGCTCCAAAGCCTCTCGCTCAACACAAACATTGAATACTCCTGTGCTCTGGAGCCTCCCACTTAACACAAAAATGAAATACTCATGTGCCTCAGAACTCATGCTCAACACAAATATCCCATCAATTATGTACTTCAGGGTCCATGCCCAACACATGAAATCATATACATAAAACATATGCATTTGGTTACACCCAATATATCAAACAAATCATCATTCTCATGTGCACTGGGGTCTTATGCCCAATATGCAAAATAAAACATCAAAGCAACATCACATTCAATGGGACTTATGGCCATAAGTGTCAGGTCAAAAAATTCAGGATATTACACTCATTCATCCCCCTATTCCATCAATGAACTCTATCCCTAAATATCATGTCCTTAACTATTGGAGTCACCAACACTATGCGAATACCCTCTCATACACATTCAAAATCTTGGATGTGGTATTGTAGGTATAGAATATCAGAGGAACCTGATCTTTGGATTCTAATATGTTCCAAGAATTGCTGGAGGTAAGTTTTATGTACTATTTCATTGCATGAATGTAAATTTGACATATTTCCCTCCCCAATATGAAAGTGTAATTTTTTTTTGTTGTTGCCTATGTGAAAGTTTTTAATGGTTTGTAGGAACATTGTTCAAGTCTATTAATGGAATATACATGTTCTATTGTGATTTGAATCTTTTATTCTAGAAAAAATATTTTGAGGAAGGGTAATTGATGTTGTTGTAGGTCTCCAACTGACACTTAGGAGTAGGCTGAAGCAGCACAATAGGAGCAATGATGATAAACCATTTGAAAAAGGTTCCTCCCTTCTATCTCTTTCTCTTTACTTCTTGTTTACTTGACAATTTAATCCTTGGAAAGTTTTGAAACCATCCTTTTAATGTGCCCAATTATCATGTAGAATAAGGCATAGATCTATTTCCATCTACGTAGCATTGCTAATGACCTACCCTAGTCATTAGGAATATTTTACCTACAACAAAACCGGCGACAGATTTGTTGGTGAAGCTTCTCTTTAGGGACTTTGTTGCTTAATTTAATTAGCTAATTTTTGGTGTTGAAATAATTTAATAGGTGTTATATGATGGTTCATTATACCCTTACCTTAGTCTCCTTCAAAATAAATAGCATAAAAATAGGATAAAGTCCCAGAACTAACATAAAAAGAGGAGAAATAGATAAGAAGAGAGTAATCCACTGCTTAATAATCAAGAATAGAAATAAATAACAATCCTCTTCAAGTGAAGAACCTCCTTGCAGAATGTACTATGTACCCAAGACAAGAAAATATACAATGCTTCCTTTAATGAAAATATATCCTTCCTATATATAGGAGACAAATGTGTACAATAACAACTAATAGACCCACTAATAAACCCAAGCCTACATTAATAATATGTAATACACCACCATATAGGGGGTAAAGTGCCACACTATAGGGGGGAATGTGCCCAACATTTAGGGCTTACCATTCTCCTCCCCTTCAGATAAGCATTGTCCTCAACGATCAGGTAGTTGTGGATGTATCTGTATGAAGTCATCATCTTCCCATGTTAAATTTCTAGCTGGTAAGTCCTTGGACTTGATGAGGTACTAAAAAATAACTTGATTTCGTAGTTTTTTGGTCGTTGTTTCAATGATTTGGCTAGGTTCCCATATGATTTTTGCTTCTTCAAAAATCCTTTGACGATTATGTTGATCTACCTATAGTTTCATCTTGTTCTCTGACATCGTTGGGATATAGATGATTGTTTGTTTGTGCTCTATGCGATATGTCACTGCTTGAACTGTAGATTTTCCTGTCACTCCTTCAACCATCTGCTCCATTTCATTATTATTATTATTATTATTATTATTATTATTATTATATATATATATAGTAACTTTGGGAAAAAAGTTAACAAAATAAAATATTATATAATAATATTATTATTATAATAATAAATTTATTTATTATATATATATATATTTTTGGTAATGTATATAGGTTGATGGGAGGATGCAGGAAGAGCCATCGATGGATACACTGGTAGCAGAAAGGAGAGGGACAACATATGGACGCTGCAGGGGCGGGGAGAAGGTTGGTGTGAGGCATGGATGAGAGACAAGAGATGGGGGAGACGGGGGATGGGATGAGAGGAAGGCGTGAAAATAGGAAGGGGGACATGAAGACAATGAGGTTGTGAGGGAAGATGCAGGTGGGAATGGAGCGATGCATGAGGGGGAATGATGGTAGGAGTGAATATGGAAGTGGGGATGTGCAGGAGGGATGTGTGGAGTTGGTGGATGCCATAGATGGAGAAGAGCGAAATGAATAATGCCAAGGAGATGAATGAGGCTTTGATACCACTTGGAGCGAACGTAATCGAAATCCAAAAAAACTTGAAATAGCCACAATGAAAATTAATAATTGAATGATGATTTTTACAATAAGAGAGAAGACATTTTATAGGTCTAAACACACCGTTTCAATTGAATGGTGTGACCCTATGATTAGCTAAGTAATATTACATTTAATATTTAAAATATTTGTTCTTGAATACTTAGATACATAACATTTCTATTAATCAAAATCCCTTGTGAACAAATTGTTTCTTCAAAATAAATTGTTTCATCTCATAATCGATGAAAATGACACAGTTACAGAGCATCTAAACGTATACAATACTTTGGTAAGTTAGATAGCCTCTATTGGCATTAAAATGGCTGAATAAGATAATTGTATTACATTATTGTGTTCTTTACCAGATTCGTAGGACAACCTATTTGTTGCAATAGGTAGTGCCAATAAAGCGACCTTAAAATTTGATGAACTGGTAGCATCCCTACTATCAGAAGAGATGAGGCCAAAATCCATGGGTAATAATTAGCATGGATGCTTTGTTTGTGAGAGGTATCTCCCAGGAGAGAAATAAAGATAAGGGATATGGGGGGAGATATAAATATAAGGGTATATCTAAATCCCCAAGAAAAGGAATAAGGAAGTGTTGGAAATGTGGTAAACATGGGAACAATAAAAAAGGTTTGTAGATCGAAGAATGTTTAGAATGCAACAGGATCTAAGGATACCCCTTCCATAGAACCAAATATCTCCTTAGAAGAAGGAGGGGATGTGTACCTAGCTTCCATTGGTAATAATTCGGAATGTCATATATGGTTGATTGACTAAGGTGTGACATGTCATATGGACCCTCATAGGGAGTGGCTCTGTGAATATGAAAAGTACAATGGAGGATATGTGTACTTGGGAGATGAGTCACCATCCAATATCATTGGACATGGTAGATTCAAGTTGAAACTCAAGTATGAAAGGATTAAAAGTATACCTAGAGTGCTACACATTCAAAATCGAGCAAGAAACTTGATATTTGTTGAAAATATGGATGTTGCAGGTGTAAATACTATATTTGGAGATGATGGTTGAAAAATGGTTAAAGGATCAATGGTATTAATGAGCGGAGTTCGTTATGGAAATCTGTACAAACTATAGGGAAGCACCATAATTGGTGAATGTAACAGTTCTATTGTGCTTGAGGAAGGAGGTAAAGATGACAAAACCCTGATTGCATTAGGAGGAAAGACAATGATATGGCATCAGAGATTGTGGCATATCATATAAAAGGGACTTCAATAATTACATGGTAAATGTATGGTTGAAGGTATGACTGATTGCACTCTAGATTTTAATTTCTGTGAACATTGCATATATGTAAAACATAATCAAGTAAGGTTTGCATCCATTGGTACAAGAGCAAAGGGAATTCTAGAGTTAGTACATATTGAAGTATCTGAACCTGTGTCCATTCCATCATTAGGTAGATCTATGCAGTATGTTTCATTGATAGGTGATTTCTCAAGGAACACATCGAATTATTTCCTTCAAAAGAAATCTGAAGTATTTTCTAAGTTTAAATAATTTAAGGTTCTTGTAGAGAATTGATCAAAAAAGAACATAAAGGAGTTGAGGACAAATAATTGTGGAGAGTTCTGCGGGAATGAATTCGAGGAATTTTGTAAGAAGTGTTGTATAGGAAGGAATAATACTACTCCATACAGACCTCAATAAAATGGAGTTGTCGAGAGGATGAATAGGACATTGATGGAAAAGGAAAGAATAATGCTAAGTAGTGTTGGGAAAGGACAAGAATTTTGGGTAGAGGTAGTGGAGACAACATGTTTCTTGGTAAATCGATCACCCACATCAACATTTCTTGACAAAACTCCAAAAGAGGTATGGACTGGTAAGAAACCCTCTATTAACAATCTAAAATGTTTTGGCTATGATGCTTATGTACAGGTTACAAAGGAGAAAAGGAGAAAGTTGGATAACCAAGCTGAAAATGTATCTTTTATTGGCTACTAAGATGGCATGAAAGGTTATAAGCTTTGGAATCATGTAGCTAAGAAGACTGTTTACAGTCAATATGTTGTGTTTAGAGAGGTAAAAGAAGTCCCCAGATAGGAAGTGAATCCAATGGAAAAGAAACTAGAGAATATAGATTTTGAGTTAGAATGTGAAGAATATGATTCAACAGAAGAAGTTGAATAAGAAGAAGAAGAATTTCATGCCCTAGTTTTGAGGAGATCATCTCAAGAAACAAGTGAACCAAAAAAGTATTTTCATCCTGATTTTCTCTCTCATTTGGCTTTGTCGATTACTAATGATGATACTAGAAATGTGAAGGATGTTGTTGATTCATAGGATAGTGATGTTTAGAAGACGACCATGGTTGAAGAAATGGGTGCCCTGGACAAAAATGAAGATTGAGATCCAGTTCAGTTACCTGCTAGAAGAAAAGATGCTGGGAGAAAATTGTTGTTTAAAAATACGTTGAATGCAAAAGGTAAAGTGGAGAAGTACAAATCCCACTTGGTAGTAAAGGTATATTCTCACATAGAGGGAATTGATTTTGGTGAAATATTTTCTCGAGTTGCAAAATTAAATCCCATGAGATTTATTATTGCTATTGTTGTTTCTTTTGATTTTGAAGTAGAGAAGATGGATGTGAATGAATCGTTCTTACATGGATATATTGAAGAATAAATCTCAAAGAAGCAACCTGAAGCGTTCACACTAAAGGGAAATAAACATTTGGTATGTACTAAAGAAGTCCCTTTACAGTCTAAAGCAATCTCCAAGGATGTGATACCAAAATTTTAACACATATGTAATTGGATAGGGGTTTGTGCGAAGCAAGGATGATCACTATGTATATTCCAAACAGATTAGTGATCACGTCATTAACGTAGTACTGAATGTTGATGACATGTTGTTGCTTTGAAACAACAAATATGTTATAAAGGAAGTGAAGTATCAATTGTCCTCCAATTTGAAATGAATGATCTCGGTGCTGCAAACTTTATTCTGGGAATGGAGATAACAAGAGATGGTGCAAACAAGAAGATATGGTTAAATCAAATAAAATATGTTGAGATGATACTACAGAGATTTAACATACAGGAAAGTAAGTCGATCAAGGTTCCTATTCTTGTAGGTGTAAAGTTATTTATAGAGCAGTGTCCTAAGAAACAACAAGACAAAGAAGATATGCCATGATTTCCATATGCTAGTGTAGTTGGAAGTTTGATGTATGCAATTGTATGCACTAGACCATAAATTGCTCATATAATGGGAGTTTTGAGCAAATATATTTCAAATACAGGGAAAGAGAATTGGATAGTTGTAAATAGGGTCTTCAAATACTTGTGTGGCACCACATATTATGTAATTTTCTCCGAAGGAAGACCTGTAATAGACTAAGTAATAGATGTACATGGATTTCTTTATGTTAACTGTGATGGAGATCTTGATCCCAGAAGATATACAATTGGGGATGTGTTTAACCTATTTGGAGGAGCTATCAGTTGGATGAGCAAGAGACAGGATGTAGTTACACTCTCAACTATAGAAGGAAAATACATATCAACCACACATGCCAACAAAGAAGCAGTATGCTTACAAGGGTTGTGCTCAAGTATTGGGTTTGTATAGAAAGCTGTAAGGTTAGATTGTGCTATCCAAAGTGTAATCTTCTTGTAAAAGAATCACACTTATCATGCTAAGACAAATAATATTGTCGTGCAATATCACTTTGTGAGAGATATGGTTGAAGACAAGAAGGTGTTGCTGCAGAAGTTTGACACCTTAAAGAATGTTGCATACTCATTAAGAAAGTATGTTAGTATAGAGAAGTTCTCTTGGTGTAGAGAATCTATGGGCATTGATTCCTTGAAAATGTGACTTTATGCTTGCATGACTCATTGTTATGCAAAGAAAATAACAAGTGGGAGAATGTTGGGTATATGTTATATTCTTCGTATGTGAGTGTGGAGGAGAGGTGCATGTTTCAATGTCACGTGTGAGATCCCTATTGGCACTTTCATAGAAACAATCGATAGGTCATTTCAGAGGCGAGCATAATGAGCCAAACAAAAAATGTTGTTTTTGGTTATTTTTTGGAATTTTCTAAAATATGTAATTTAATCCCAGTTAAGGGATTGGAGTCTATTTTCTAATCCAGGTTAAAAAAATAAGGTATTGGATGATGCTGAATACCTATATTTTGTATTGTGAGGGATTCATAATGATAATGATAAAACATGAAATGTGGCTCCAAGGTTTGTTGGTTTTCCACATAAGGGTTTCCAAGGTAAATCTATGTGTTTATGTGTGAATACTATGGCACAATCTCTATTTTTATTAGAATAATATGTATGCTTTCCTTCTCTCCATAGGTTTAAAACTTACAAATCATACCAATAAAAGAAGCCTCTACTAGAATCTCCAATTACATAGAGTTTTTAGTCATAGTGAAAATCTATTGAAATCTCCACAACCAATAGTGGAGTTTTAAGAGATACTTTTTAATATTGTTCAATATTATAACACTAAAAACTTTTATAAAAACATCCATCACAAGGTGTTTTCCTTTTCTCAGAAAATTGTTTCAAAACATAAAATGTCATAGTGGTCAACACTAACATTATTTTGACTTTAGGATCTACTAAATAACCCTCTAAATCTATGTTTCAAGAATCTTTGTTGATATTTGTCTAGCCTTATTAGTATGTTACTTATCTAAACAACTAATGCATCGATATCCTTTAACTTGAGTTATTTCTTTGCTTGGTGGTGTTAGAAATTTCTAATTAAATTTCCTTGCTTGTTAGTAATAATTTGCATGATTATTAAAGAAGGAGGATGAATAAATATCATTAGATTCATTGACAATCATTTTCCCTACAAAAATCCTTACAATCAAATCCACAATGGAAAAATAAGGTAAATATAACAAATCAAGGTCAATGCATGGCATACTATCTTAAATTTCAATATTAATAGATATTTCATCCCACCTTTGGTCATAAATTGATCATGACTTTCAATCTCTACTTCATAAATCCCCAAAAACAACAAACATACCTACATCGAACAAGCTATCATAAGAATTTACTTAACACTTAGTGCCAACCTCAAAGTGTAATTATGTGTAAAATCATATCCTAATCATTATCTCAATGAACTATCAACTTTGCATTTAACATGTACAAACATACATACTATGATCACCTTATATAATACATGTCATATCATAAATATGCTCTACCAATCCTTTTTAACACCATAACACCATTCATAACACCATATTTAATTAGATGATAATCATCAACCATATTTAACCATCAAAATTACATAACACCATAACACCATATTTAATCATCAATCCTTTTAACACCATAACACCATAACACCATATTTAATCATCAATCCTTTTAAATATGCTCTGATCATTCATAACACCATATTTAATTAGATGATAATCATCAACCATATTTAACCATCAAAATTACATTACATCCAATAATATTTTCAACACTATCATCTTCCCTCGAGATAAAATCACATTAATAATTTTTTATATACTACAACCTTTGCTAATATCAATTATACTATCCTAATTGAATTTGTTGCTAGTCATATTCACATCATCAATCATATTCACATAGTCATATTCACATCATCAATCATATTCACATAACCAACCTATGCCCACTCCAAACTCCCACCAAACATAATCACATCAAGCCATTATATTCAGTGGTAGGAGATAAGTAAGTTGACTAAAGGCTAAGTGAACACCTTTTTTTTGGTAAAGAATTGACGGGCCATCATCAAATCATGGAGTAAAATGGATGGAATCAATCCATTTGAGAAAGAAACGAAAAAGATAAAAACGCGGTTTTCTGGCTTATTATAGCCGTTAGAATGCATCTTTCCTCAAATTTCAATTTTGTGTAGTACTCGTAAATAAAGAAATGCTATGCTCTCTTTCACGTGTTATTATAATGGTAAAAACTGTTAATTTTTTAAGGGATTCTTATCTATTTTAAGAATTTTATTTTAAAAATTTAAGTATATTTAGTTTTTTATTTAAGATTATAACATATTAAAATCTTTAGTTATAATCTATGGTTTAACTTTTTTTTCTAGTAAATGTATGTATCATTTAATAAACAAAGTTTCATGTGCATATATACTCAATAAGACTTTCAGTTCTTTTGAAGAGTCCAATTTGTAAAGGATGGTGATAGATCACCATACAAATATACATAGAACTTTTTTACATATGCAACTTCATTTTATTTATTTGAAATTTACTTCATTTCATTAAAAACAAAAAATCTTTTTAATTATTAATAAATTTATAATGCATTAAAAAAGTTTTAGAGTTATCTTTAACTTTATAAACCTTAGTTTTTGTGTTACTTTCTTTAAACAAATAATAATAAATTTTTAATTATTTTTAAATATTTAATGCTTTAAAAAACAGCTTTAAAGTTATCTTTAGTATTAGAGGTATTTCTTTCTATCTATAGTTTGATTTTGAGATTTTTTACAATGATAATTTTTTTGCATTTCTATACTTTTATATGGGGCTTTGGATGGATGATACTCGTTACATTGAATCTCAAATAGTGTTTTTTTATAATTTTTTCATAATTTATGTTGTAAACTTTATAATAATAATATTGCATTGATATGTGTTTTAATTAAAAATGTATCGTTTTAACACAACTTTAAAAGATGAGACTAGCTTAAGTGATCTTCAATATAGAGAAACTATACAAAATGTTAAATATTGTACTAAGTACAATGTTTTAAAGATTATTATCTTTACATTATAGAGTTTATCTATGTGCTTAAGCTAGTATTAAATGCACCAATACACATTATTGTATTGTACATATTGCATAGTGAGAGAACAATTTTATCTTAATTTTTTTTCGTTATTTTATAGAACATATTACATAATTTCTTGTATTTGATTATGCAAGAATTTTATTGATAAAAGATTAGGTAAAATAATTATAGCAAACAAAGTGAGGGAAGCACTCCAAGTTTTTAAAAATTTAATTTAAAAATAATATATTTGATTTATTTCTAGGTTTAAACTATGTGCATTGGATAATGCTTTTCATGCAAAGAGAAAAAGTGAAGAAACCATAAAATATTGTTCAAAATTTGAGTGTAAAAGAGTACAATTTTTTTTTGGAAATGTTTCAAAGAGAAAATTAGGTTCATAAAAAAGGTGATCAAATGAGTTTTCACTATAAATTTACATCTTAACAATAATTGGTAACATGTGTCAAACATTCTATTTCATATTTTTTTTTATGTTGTGTAGGGTGTAGTGCCCCGACCCTCCCACTGGCGAAGAGGACGCTACCATGGTATTAACCATTTGGGCAACTGCCCCATGAACATGTATGTACATAAAATGCTGAAAGAAAATGCTTTGAACTAGAACATGCATACGTGATTATTTATCATACAGCGGAAGCAAACATACGTTCATACAAGCATTCAACATCTTCATCATATTCATTAACAGTAATTATGATTGTAGAAGTAAAATAGACAAGATTACTTATCTTACAAAGAACTCATCCAACAACCAGCTACGTCACTGCAACGTTCCACCCAACCATAGGCCAGCATGCTCCTTAATCTCTCAACAACGCTGCCACCCCCGAGCTGGGCATGATTCCCCAAGGAATAAGGAACTAGTAGGCTTACACATAGCCAAGGATAACAAAACATGCCAAGCCAACACAGTTGGGTTTGTAAGGCCATCGACAATACAACCAAGCCAACATTGTCAGGTTTATCAGGCCATCAAGGAGTTGGGAAAGGCTAAATGCTAAGCTGGTGAGTTCATTACAGAGCTGGAACACCTACACCAGAACTAGCCTGACTTCTAAGACACCCACACACACCCAACACAAGGAATCGGTCCATTCTCTGCTACACAGTCCCTCAGGCCCTAACTTCCCTTCCAGTGCTATTCAGGGGTTGTGGAGAAGAAAGCCAACCCTCTAGCTCTATCTGTGTGGTTCCCAAGCACACCAGGTTTATCAAGCAAACCAAGCCCCCATCTTTGCTCCCAACACAGTCCGAATACCAACCATTACACACATGCAATCAATCAACAGTTACAGCTTAGACAGTGAAAGTGACTCTTGAGACGTTCTTGGCCCTATAGTGGCCAAAACGACTCCTAAGCAACCTACAGTAGCCCCCAAAATGTAACAGCAAACATAGCCAACAAACATGGGGAAAACAACAGCCTGTTATGAATAATGAAGTCACCGGGGAAACTTACACAGTCCGAAGATGGAAAGAAAATCCAGGTTCTCAGTTGGGCATAGGATAACATATACACAAGCCACAATCGGTAAGGAAAACATACACACAGCTGAAAAACGTGAATGGCCCTTCACAGGGTAATAGTGGATGAAAGAACATGGCTCCCTGCTCGCTGCGTGAGTCAAAACCAGGAAAAATCATGTGCCTGAGAATGAGCAAGACAATGGAGGTTTGCGGTTGTCTCGCTGCGTGAGGAAAAACGATAGTGAATCCTATTCGGCGTGTGAGGATGAGAAAGAATGGAGTGAATCCCTCTATCTGTTTTCCTGCCTACGTGAAGATATAAGTCTGCTAGTGGAGTGCGCGTGTGGAAAAGGACTGACAGTCCTACCACCCACCACTTCCCAGCAATAACTACCCTCAACTAACATCAGCAGTTTTGAATGGGTGGTTGACACATGGCTTTTTCCCCATTGGTTCAAGTTTTAACTATTCCCCCCCCTTATCCTTGGGAAAATCATGCCCTTTTCAATATGGTTGCATTGACATAGCTGGTTGGGGTTGTATAATTAAAAATGCATATTTACATGATGCCAAAACTTAATATATGCCGTGTACCACGATAGACCATCGACAACGATTCCAATTGTCAAAACATAACACAGACAAATCGATGGTGGGGCTTTTTCATTTAGCTCCACACCATGATTAATTACAATATATACATCATGCACATTTAATGCAATGGGGTCAAGACCAGGCTGTTACATTCCCCTCCCCCTTCAATAGCACTGTCCTCAATGCTTTACAAAATTTGAACAAAATGCTACATTGGTACCGCCTCAGTGTTCCGTAGAATTGAACAAAAATGGATGTGCCAACTGCATGGCATCCTCCAGTTCCCATGTAGCCTCTTCAGGTCCGTAGTGCTCCCATTGCACCTTTACCTGACCTATGGCTCGATTCCGAAGCATTGTGACCTTCCTGTCGAGGATGTGCATTGGCTCGATTCAGAACTCTCCCTCGGGTTCCACCTGAATCACATCCCAATTCATCACATGGTTAGGATCATGTACATATCTCTTAAGCAAAGAAACATGAAAAAAATTATGAGCCCTAGTGCTAGCAGGCAATGCAAGTCTATATGCATCTGGCCCTATTCTTTCAAGCACTTCAAACGGCCCACAGTATCTAGGTGACAACTTGGCACAACTTCCAAGCTTCAAGGAACTCTTTTTTGCTCTCACTCTGAGGTAAACATGATCCCCAACACTGAACTCCCTGTTCACCCTATGCTTATCTGCATAGCTTTTCTGTCTGTCCTGTGCTGCTTTCAGATTCTTCCTGATCTTCACAACCTCTTGCTCCATTTCCTTGAGCAACTCTGGTCCAAGCACAACCCTGTTCATTGGGTTATCCCAAGTCACTCGTGTCCTACACCTTCTTCCATACAAAGCTTCATACGGACTCATCCCCAAGGATTCCTGCTGTCCATTGTTGTAAGCAAACTTTACCAAGTGTAAGTAATCTTCCCACTTGGTTGGTTTTTCCATCACGTACATGCGAAGCATGTCCTCAAGCACCTGATTAACTCTCTCAGTTTTCCCATCTGTCTGAGGATGGCATGCGGTGTTGAAGTTTAGCTTTGTACCCAAATCTGCAAATAACCCCTTCCAAAAATTGGAAGTGAACTTGACATCTCTATCAAAGACTATTGCCTTAGGTAATCCATGCAATGTCATCGGTCTTATGCATAGACTTCATTGGTATAAAATGTGTTTCCTTTGTCAACTTGTCTACCACAACCATGATGGAATCATGTTGTCTCCAAATCATCTGCAATCCTGTAATGAAATCCATGGAAATAACTTCCCATTTCCATTCTGGAACTAGAAAAGGATGCAACAAGCTTACTGGATGTTGATGATCAACCTTTACTTGTTGACATTTCATGCACTTGGAAATGTATTTAGCCATGTCCTTTTTCATTCCTGGCTAGAAGTACTACTTTTTGGTTGTAGCAATTGTCTTTTGGTATCCTGGGTGACCAAAATACGGAGCTTTATGGATTTCATCCATGACAACTCTCCTCAAATATGCTACATATGGAATATAAATTCTACCTTTATAAGTGAGAATTCCATCTTCTTCAAATTTATATCCTTCATACCTCTTCTCAAGACTTTGTTGTTGCAATTTGACTTTCACCTGCTCATACAATTCATCTCCAGCAGCATGACTAACAATCTGTTGCCTCAAATCTAATTGGCAAATACTAAGAGATGCCACATGCATTTCCTGTACCTTCTTGCTGAGTGCATCAACTACCCTATTCTCTTTTCCCCTCATGTGATTGATTTCAAAATCAAACTCACATAAAAACTCCAGCCATCTCGCTTACCTAGCATTCAGAGTAGGCTGATCAAATCGATACTTCAGACCACAATGGTTTGTCTTGAGCTCAAATCTTCTACCAATCAAGTAATGTCTCCACATCTTGAGGGCATGTACTATGGCTGCAAGCTCTAGATCATGAGTGGCATAGTTCTTCTCATGCTCCTTCAGCTTTCTCGACTCATAACATATTATGTGGTTGTCCTACATAAGGAATCCTCCAAGCCCTTGTCCACATGCATCGGTACACACCACAAAGTCTTTCTCTGGATCTGCAACCTTGAATACTGGTGCACTAGTGAGAACATTCTCCAACCGCTGGAAACTTTCTTCACACCTCGATGTCCATTCGAACTTTATTCCCTTCTTTTACAAAGAAGTGATGGCATGTGCAACTTTGGAAAATCCTTCAATGAATATCCTGTAGTATCCTACAAGTCCCATAAAATATCTTACATCCGTCACATTTCTTGGAGTAGGCCAATTCATAATGGCTTCAATCTTTTCAAGGTCCACAGATATACCCTCCTCAGAGATAATGTGACCCAAATACTGAATTCTATCTCTATAGAAGTCACACTTACTCAGTTACAATTGGTGCTCCCTGAGCAATTGCAATGTCAACCTCATGCTCTTCATGTTCTTCCTCATTCTTAGAATAAACAAAAATGTCATCAAGGAAAACAAGAAAAAACTTGTCCAAATACCCGCTGAAGACATTATTCGTAAGGCACATAAATGTAGCTGGTGCATTTGTGAGACCAAATGGTACCACTACAAACTCATAATGTCAATACCTTGTCTTGAAGGCTGTCTTATGAATGTATTCATCCTTGATTCTCATTTGATGGTAACCAGACCTCAAGTCAATCTTGGAAAATACCTTTGCTCCTCTCATTTGATCAAAGAGGTCATCAATCCTAGGCAAAGGATATTTATTCTTCACAGTAACCTTGTTCAACTATCTGTAATCAATACATAACCTGAGTGTACCATCTTTCTTCTTTACAAACAAAACTGGTGCTCCCCAAGGAAACACACTCGGTTGAATATACTTCTTTTCCAACAACTCTTGCAGTTGCATCTTCAACTCTAGCATCTCTGGTGTACTCATCCTGTAGGGTGTCTTGGACACTGGTGCTGCTCCTAGCACAAGTTCAATTGTGAAATCAATGTCCCTCTTTGGAGGAAGCCCTGGAATCTCATCAGGAAACACATCCCTGAATTCCTGTAACACCTGATAGTCCTCCAACCTAGGAGTTTCATCGTCTGTTGCCTCCAAAATCTCAGCTACATACAACTGGAAACCCTTCCTACATAAATTTTTTAACTGCTTTGCTGAAACCTGCCATATTGAAATCAACTTTGGAATACCTTTCACAACTACTAGGTTCCCTTCTTCATTCATGCATTCGAAATTCTTATTGTAGCAGTCAAGCTTTACCCTGTGAGCTTCTAACCAATCCATTCCAATGAGAACATCATAGGAACCAAGCAGTAGAACATTCAAATCTACACAAGTGACCAATCCATCCATGACCAATGGACATTTCTCTACCACTTCACTAACTTTTCTCTTAGTTCCAGTGGCTATATGGACTAACTAAGACTTCCTATGCTTTACTTTCTTAAAAGAACAAATCTCCACTACTCTAGGAGTACTGTAACTATGCGTAGAACCAGGGTTAATAAAAAAAGAAACAGATTGCTCAACAATCTTACCTGCAACTTCAACCACAATTGACTGGTGATATGCTTGGCGGTCCTCTAGTGCTACATAAATCCTAGGGATTTCCCTTGCTACTTGACCCACTGTTTCCGCTTCTTGAATGTTATAAGCCAGTCTTGCACTCTCATTCTCGAGTGGGAAAGTTCTGCACATGTGGGGTCCTCCACATTTCCAACATTGAAGTGGTCCTCTATTCTGTTGTGGATCTTTAGGATTTTATCCCATCACTCCAACTGGCTTACTCGTAGCTTGGGATGGCTACTTTTGCTAATTCCTAAAGTTAGAAGGTTTGAAACCTTTCTTTCTTTGGTCAAACTTCTCATTCTTCTTGTCCTTCCATGCCTTATGGTAATTAGGTTTACCTTTGATTTACTCATAGCAATACTTAGCCTTCCTTATTGCTTCTTCAAGAGCTCTGGGTTCGTAAAACTCAATTCTATCTTTGTAAGACTGAGGTAATCCACTCAGAAAATGCTGGACCTTCACTTTTTCATCTCTGATGTACCAAACATACCTCAACAATTCCAAAAACTTATTTGCATATTCTTTCATGGTCTGCTGTCCCAATCTCAGCTCATGGAACTCCTTAATCTTGTCATCATAATACCTGTCAGAGAGGTATTTCTGCTTAAAATACTTCTTGAGCTGTTTCCACTTAAGTCTCCTTTCACTGATCCTTTTTACTTGCTTGAAGTGTTCCCACCAAATGGATGCTCTTCCATTCAGATTGAATATGGCAACTCTTGCCTTCATGTTTCCTGAATAATCATGCACTTGAAAGTACTTCTTTATTCCAAGAAGCCAAGCTTCAGCCTCTTGTCCAGTCTTTACCTCACCATCAAATGTAGGAGGTTTAGCCTTCTTAAATTCATCCTGAGATCAATCCCTATTGTGTCTCTTTCTTTTTCTTTTATGAGAAGAAGAACTAGAATCCCTGCTGGATTCTTCAGAGTCAGATGATCCACTAGAAGTCCTTCTCCTTCTCCTAGTACTGCTCTTACTGCCTTCTGGTCTTGATGTACCTTGTCCTGAGTCTATCTTTCTCTACAAGTCTGTTAAACTCTGCAACATTGCAACATTCAACTGATGTTGCTCTTCCTAGGATTTAATCAAGCTTCTCATGGTGGCTACAACATCTGACGGTGTCTCTTGGAATCTCCTTCCATTAGACTCAATGTCATCATTTTCGTTACGGACATTTTCTCAAATGGCATCTCTCGCACACTCGTAAGAATCTTGAGCATCATATCCGTCATGGGTTCTCATAACTGAATCGCAACTTACTTACCAAACTGCACTACCTAGAATACTACTGTTGAAGGTGGCTCTGATTCTGCAAACATGTTAGTAACACAACTGTTAGATGCATAACATTGAGATAAATCAAAATTATTTACGTTCTCCTGGAAAAATTAGAAAATAACAAATTTTCCCAAACACAAGCTTTTCTTCATCAAAGAACATTTGTCCGAGGGGGATGATGGGGGTCAAGGGGGATTGCCCTCTTGTGGCTTCCCTGCACCACTGCAGGGCGAGCCGAGGGCAGTGCCCTCGTTTTCCTTTTTTTGTAATTCTATAATTTTCACGCAATCTTGCGCATAAGATCACTGCCACTTTCTCCTTTTCAGCCCTGAAAATCCACTGAAAAACCATTGAAAATCTCGCTGAAAAATAGCCGAAATTTGCTGAGAAATCCCACTTAAAAAACTCAAAATTTCCTTGTGCAGAATTGGGTCTCATTCCAACTATCAATCCGACATTTTGGCGGTCAAAACAACTAGCTTCTTTCGATATCCATCGCTGGTCTATTCGTCTACTTTTATCCAGCGTGTCGGATCCGTAGTCATCTAGGCTTCCGATATTTATCAGCGATGCTAGGATATTGGCGATCAGATCCACTACTCTTAAGGAGGCTAGTTCCATGGGCAGCTGCAACGGCGGCTAGCAAACTCTCTGGGGTTTCCACGGCCACAATCCTATCGATGGTTAGAACCCCTAGTCACTGCGGCATCGACGGTCAGAACAACTATCCATCGGGAGGATAGTCCACTAGACAGCTGCAATGGCAGGCACGTGAACAACTAAACCCTTTTGACTTCATCGTTGTTCCGTTCAACTAATCTTCTTCCGACGCATTGGTGGTCCAAACCACTAACTTTCATCGATCGCCGATGGTCTCAAAACTTAGACAAATTTTTTGAAAATTTTTCTCTTCTTCTTTCGTGGTGTTGGCGAACCCAACAACTATTTTCTACTGATCACATTGACAGTCTGAACAACTAAATTTCATCAATGTCGAAAGTCAATATCGGGCATTTCTTCCACTACATCGAGCTGGCATTTCGGCGGTCCTCGGCTGATCTTCGACGAAACTGCGGCTCCCACATCTGCTAAGTTTGGCCAATGGTTGACGAAAAGTTAGAAAATTTTCTGCAATTCTTCCTCTGTCGGGTGATCTTCCATCTAGCTCTCCGCTACATCGAAGGAGCTTCCCCACCTAGTCTTCCGATGGGCCGACGGTTCAGGCACTTAGGAAAATTTTTGTGGAAGTTTTTTGTCATAAATTTCTGATCTCTGCTGGCAAGAAGGAAATCCTTCCTCTGTCACTGCATCTTGCATGGCCCATTCAGGCCCATGCTGCAACATGAGCTCTGATACCACACTGTAGCGTCCCCAACCCTCCGACCGATGAAGAGGACGCTACCATGGTATTAACCATCTGGGCAACCGCCCCATGAACATGTATGTACATAAAATGCTGAAAGAAAGTGCTTTGAACTAGAACATGAATACATGATTATTTATCATACATCGGAAGCAAACATACGTTCATACAAGCATTCAACATGTTCATCATATTCATTAACAATGATTATGATTGTAGAAGTAAAATAGAAAAGATTACTTATCTTCTAAAAAACTCATCCCGCAACCAGCTACGTCGCTGCAACGTTCCACCCAACCATAGGCCAGCATGCTCCTTAATCTCTCAGCAATGCTGCCACCCCCGAGCTGGGCATGATTCCCTAAGGAATAAGGAACTAGCAGGATTACACATAGCCAAGGATAACAAAACAAGCCAAGCCAACACAGTTGGGTTTGTCAGGCCATCGACAAGACAACCAAGCCAACATGGTCAGGTTTATTAGGCCATCAAGGAGCTGGGAAAAGGCTAAATGCTAAGCTAGTGAGCCCATTACAGAGCTAGGAACACCTACACCAGAACTAGCCTAACTTCTAAGACACCCACACACACCTAACACAAGGAATCGGTCCTTTCTCTGCTACACAGTCCCTCAGGCCCTGACTTCCCTTCCAGTGCTATTTAGGGGTTGTGGAGAAGAATGCCAGCCCTCTAGATCTGTCTGTGTGGTTTCCAAGCACACCAGGTTTATCAAGAAAACCAAGCCCTCGTCCCTGCTCCCAACATAGTCTGAAGACCAACCATTACACGCATGTAATCAATCAGCAATTACATCTTAGTCAGGGAAAGCGACTCCTGAGTCGATCTTGGCCCTATCGTGGCCAAAATGACTCCCAAGCAACCTATAGCAGCCCCCAAAATGTAACAACAAACACAGCCAACAAACGTGGGGGAAACAACGAACCGTTCTGAACAATGAAGTCACCGGGGAAACTTACACAGTCCGAAGATGGAAAGAAAAGCCAGGTTCTCAACTGGGCAGAGGATAACATATACACAAGCCACAATCGGTAAGGAAAACATACACACAGCTGAAAAACGTGAATGGCCTTTCACAGGGAAATCATGGATGAAAGAACATGGATCCTCGCTTGCTGTGTGAGTCAAAAGCAGGAAAAATCCTGTGCGTGAGAATGAGCAATACAATGGAGTTTTGCGGTTGTCTCCCCATGTGAGGGAAAATGATAGCGAATCCCATTCGGCGCGTGAGGATGAGAAGGAATGGAGTGAATCCCTCTATCCGTTTTCCTGCCTACGTGAAGATAGAAGTCTGCTGGTGGAGTGGGAGTGTGGGCAAGGACTGATAGTCCTGCCCCCTACCACTTCCCAGCAATAACTGCCCTCAACTAGCATCAACAGTTTTGAATGGGTGGTTAACACATGGCTTTTCCCCCATTGGTTCAAGTTTTAACTATTTCCCCCCCTATCCTTGGGAAAATCATGCCCTTTTCAATATGGTTGCATTGACATAGCTGGTTGGGGTTATTTAATTAAAAATGCATATTTACATGATGCCAAAACTTAATATGTGTCATGTACCATGATAGACCATCGACAATGATTCCAATCGCCGAGACATAACACAGACAAATCGATGGTGGGGATTTTGCCTTTAGCTCCAGACCATGATTAATTACAATATATACATCATGTACATTTAATGCAACGGTGTCAAGACCGGGGTGTTACATAGGGATTGGCAATGAGGGAACATAAATTCATCCTAAGAAGATGAAAATAATGAAGGATGCAAACTATTATGGATTAATCCTTAGATTAGATGGAGTGGTTTTTGAAGGTACTAAGAGGGGTGGGGGCGCTTTTATAAAACTATTAGGGACTTAGTGGGAAGTGTATATATATGTACTCTCTATTTACAACACAAAAATAAATATGGATACTATGATAATAAATAATATTTACTAGAGAAATAGTCAATGAGACCTATGAAAATTGCAATAAAAAAAACTTGCCAAAAAAACATAAGCAAGAAAACATCTAAAATATATTATTCTAAACATGACATTTTGTAATATTATTAGGTAGTCAAAACAATTACCAAATTAAGATATTTACTACATTTATTTTCATATGAATATCAATTAATTTTTTAATATGTTTTCTTTTTTTAGAATATTATAAAATCCCAAAGAAGATTGGTACGATATATCAAAGATGCCAAAAAGAATGTAAAAGAATTTAAACAATGCGATGGGGAAGAAAATGAGTATAATTGCATTATATATGGAACCATACCAATCACAATTTGCATGAAACATATATATTCATTAATTTTCTATTTGCAAAGAGTTTAATTGTTGTATGAAATATTAATTTTCAATACTTTTTTTTATAAAAAAATGAATGGAACACATTCAACGACAAGGTAGAAAATGGTTCGTAACAAGGTTTGTGAGTATTCAATGTGTGGTCTTTACTTAATATTTCATATTTTTTGTTATGTGTATATTTTAATTGATTATTAATGAATGTTTTTTGACATTTATTAACAAATAAAGAAAAATATTCTTAATATTTAATTAACAATGAAGTATTCATTAGTTGTGAATATATGTTAGATTATAAAAAATTAGTTATTATTTTTATAGATCATATATATATATGCCAGAAATAAACTATAGAATAGACGTAATAGAAGGTATCTTCAAAGATAGCATATAAACAATGTCTTCAAAATAATATCTATGGTTTATGAAGTAATTGTTGCTATGATATGATTTTTTAATTAATATAATTATGTATATTATATTATAAATAAATATATACACATTATACTTAATTTCTATATTTGGATATTGAACATAATGAGGTGTAATGTAAAATTCAAGCTAATCAATAAAATGTTTCAAATAACTAAGGTATAATATGTCATGTAAGTGATAAAGAAATGAGGCATGCAAGTAGCTCAAGAAATTACAATAGTTCGAGTGATGAATGAAGATCATTAAGATAGAATGTTACAAGTTGTATACATTAAAATGTTTGTTTATGAAAATCAAACATGTTGTTTTATGTGGAAATATTGTCCCAATTAGATGATGGCATGATAATAATAATTATAGCAAATATTTTATTGACATTTTGAATATTGTGAACATATATGTTGTCATGAATAACGAAGGGATTCTTATCCATATTTAATAAAATAAATTTCTTGTCATATCATGTTATAAAGTGAACTTTAATAATAATTAAATTTATACATGATTTACATAGTTACAATGACCATAGGTATAATTAGTTGGTATATTTATTTAAATAATACAAAACATTAATACAAAATTAATACATCCAAACATATTTAATTAAAATATAAAGATAAATATTATTATAATTTTTTTTCTTATAATTAATTGACACTTTTTTCTTAATAAACAATTTAAGAAAAAAAAATTTAGTAACCCAACACATTACTACAATGTATTTATTAAAAAAAAACATTATGATTTATTTAAATTTAATTTATTCATTAGTATGCTTGAGTGTTATGGATTTATGCAAAATAAATATTGTAATAAAAACTCTAATACTCCTAATCACAAGAAACCCATAATTTCCTTCGTTAGCACTATCATTACTATTATCTTTATCTTTATCATTTGTACTTTTACTTATGGAATCTGCATCAGTCTTTTCATTATAGAAAATATACACCAAGGCTTCATAACATATATAGTATGCACTTATGCATAGTGTATGTTTTTAAATGACTTATACATATCATACTAGGGCGCATTGGTGCATATTTTTGAATCAATGCCATGATTCTTTTAATATCTAAAATAGGCATAGAGGCATCGGCAATATGTACTATGCATTGGTTTTGGAGCTATTGATTGAAGGCACTAACGAGTATTTGTGGATAGCACATTGGTGTGTATTAAATATATTCATCACCTTAGTGTGCTATGTCAATTTAGGCATACCAATAGAAGAAAGCTTCTTCTAGAACCTCCAATTATATAGAATTTTTAGTCACAGTGAAAATCTATTGAAACCTCCACAACCAATAGGGAAGGGAGATTTTAAAATATTTTTTGTTTTAATATGAAGTTGTTTAATTAGGAGATGACTTTGATTTTTTGGTTGATTTTCAGTCAGAATCCGATGAATTTAATTCACAAAATTTTGTACTTTTTATTGTTTGTTGGGTGATTTTAAGTGCAAAAATGAAATCACTTGACATGAAAACCCCCGCGCATCCACACTTTGTAAGATCTAGCAATGTTTTTACAAGTTTTGTAAATTTCGTGAAGATTCATAGCCAGAAACAGGTAAAAACCAACCAAAAATAGGGAGAAAATTGTCCCCTAGTTATACAACTTGTTTTAATATTGTTCTCTATTGTAACTGTAATACTAGAAACTTCTGTAAAAGCATTCATTTAAAGGTGTTTTTTAGTGAGAAAATAGTTTCGAAAACACAAATTGTCATAGTAATCAACACTAACATTTTTGTGACTTTGGGATCTATTAAATAACCCTCTAAAATCAATGTTTTGAGAATCTTTCGGTGATGGTTGTTTAGTCTTATTTTTATGTTGGTTATTTAAACAAGTAATGCACCAATCCTTCAACTTGAGTTACATATTGGATTGGTGATGGGATGGTGCAAGCTAATGAGGTTCTCTTTTGATGTGCTAGATCTAATAGAAAAATGAAAAAATAGAGATCCCTAAATTTACATGGATATTTTGAGATACTTACATAATGAACCTTGCTTAGATTAAAAAAGATGAAATATAGAAAATCGAATCATGTTTCTAAATATATAAATTTTATCAATTGAAAATGTTCGTAACTATCTTAACTTTGATATTCTGTAACATGTACTTCTTTGCGGGGGAATGACAAGGTATATGTCTTTGAAGGTGCTTCCTTTGAGTGCCTAAATGATGGATTCAACAATTCAAGGAAAACACCCTGTAGAGGAGGATTAGTGTTACAAGATTGGTAAAAAGAATTAAAAAAAACTCCACTACAACCTCCGCCAATGGTAACAGATGTTTTAATGGAGCTCATAAGAGATAAATGTTATAACATGAAAAACTTGACAACCAGATGTTTTTTTATTGGTGTGTTTTCTAGAACTAAGCACATCGACACATTTTCTAACAAAATGCATTGGTGTTGTACATGGTACTATATCTGCACCGGTGCATTCAAAGATAAAGAGCACTAGAATTTTCACGATTTCAATGACGTGTCAATGATCACATATCGAATATGTGCATCGGTGTTTTTTAACACAATAAACAAACCGATGTGATTAGTCACATCATGCGCAACATAAATAAACATTTGTGTCTTTTTTGACGTGGTCATTTGATATGAGTGCACTTGTGTGTATTAACCAATTATATGCATCGGTGTGTATAAACCAATTATACACACTGGTGCATATAAACCAATTATATGCAACAATGCTTCAAAAAAAATTAAACACACCGGTGACACCATCTAGAAAGTTAAAAAAAATATTTTAAATTTCAATTGTGTGTTTAATTAACATAATTGCACAGGTGCTCCTAATTATGGTAGACTCCTTGGTGATCCTAATAATTTTATCTGCACCGGTGCTCCTAATTATGGTAGATTCCCTAGTGTTCCTAATATTTTTATGTGCATCGGTGCTCCTAATTATAATAGATGCACCCATGTGTATTCTGTTACCAATCACAATGAATATGATTCTTCGAACAATGATTATTGATATTGCATCCAAATATATCAATTTCACTGATTGTGTTTGTGAGTTTTATTAGTGTTCGGGTAGAAGTACCAAAGCAAGATTAATTATCAAAAGCACTGCATATGATTATTTGAACAACGACTACTGACATTGTAGTGAAATATATATATATATATATATATACATTATTTATTTGAAATTGAAACATCATAGATGCAAACATCAATTGTAATATTTAATCATCCATACATTTAATTAACAGTGTATCATTTCATTTGTAACATTTTATAATAAAATTGAAGAATGCAATTGAATAAAAAAGTTTATTTTTCTATAAATCAACAACACTCCCTTTGTCATTCAAAATAGAACATCATATAGATAACAATAATCAAAATGTCAACATGCATGTAATTTGTACAGTTATTGGTAACCCATTTTTTTCAATTCATATAGCATGTTCAGTGCATTATTATACAAAATGTCTAATTTTCGTAGACAATTATTTCAAAATATATAGAAATTTACAATAGCTTGCATTAACATCAAATTAAATATGGATAATCATTCTTCGTTGGAACTACTATCGGTGCTCGATCCACTTGCATCACTTGGGTTATTTTGTTGAATGTTTTATTAATTAGATCGATTGTTGTTCTCTTCTAGTTTAGTTTCCATTTGCAAACATAAAAATAAAGTGTATTGGGTGTATCTACATTACTTAGAATAATGAGAAATAAAATAGATAGTATACATGAATGTAAATTGAAAAGCAATGTACCTTCATAGGAATAAGTGAGTCATGAATGATATGTATTCTTTCACAACCATGTCTCATGCCTTCCATCAATAAGCATTATGTTGGCTCCACTCCATACTTTGTTTCCTGCAAGTTTTATGCCCCATCACATTAATTAATGATAGATTTAATATAAATTATTTTTTTAATTATAAAATGTCAGGAGTAAAAAGATATAGATACATACAAAATCCACAATTAATTTTTGATACTCCAACATATACTCACAAACCTTTCCTAAACCAAGTTCAATCAATTCATCCGGTGGTTCTTCTTTGTATGTTAACACATGTTTGAAGGCATACAAGGATTGGTAGTGAAAACAAAAAAAATCAAATATACAAATCACAACCATTACAAAATACTATTTTTTATAAGGAAATCACAAATACTCATAAACTTTTCTATCAACCCCTTTCTTCACTACCATCCTTCCTTGTGTGATGATTTCCTTCCATTTTGTTTTCTTTTATGCATTAACAAAATAATTAAAAATAAATATTTAATGATGAATTAATTAATGATATTTGCGTAATCCTAAGAAACAATGATTTCATACATTTGAAGAACGTTGTTGTTTATATGGCTCCTCTTGGGATGCAATTATGTCTATTTCCTTAACCATCTCCTTATACACTTTTTTGGATGCCCTTACTGGCACATTTATCATATCACCTCGGTCATCCTTTGGGATTTTCATAATCTTCCTCGAAATGTAAAATGAATGCATTAATAAATTTTTATGTTGATATGAAAAGCAAATAATGTAGCAGAATTAAATCATTGAAGGAATGACGCTTTGTAGTAGTCATAGAAACAAATAATTTTTACATAAACATCTTTAGGAACATGACCTTTTTAATGATTTTTTGTTGTTGTTGTATGCTTTTGCTATTGCAAATCTGACAGGTCTCATTGACCATTTCTATGGGAATGCTTCTTGTAGTTTACCTATTATCTGATTTTTTGAATCATTTGATTGGTTTCTGTATTGTGGGTAAAAGACATGTTTGTACGTTATTTCCTCTATATCCCTCATAGTAATATAAAATTATTTTCCCTTCTATTAACTTCCGTTGCTACTCCAAGTGAGCTAAGAACCAATTGATCATCATTTGCATCTTCCATGATTTTCTTTTTCTAATGATGACATTGAATTCTATTATTTTTAGTGCTTAATTTTTTGAAGCTAGATCCTCAGGCCTGAATGAAATAAAATGTGAAAGAATATTCCAGAAGAGATAGAAGCAATACAATAAACTCTAATCAATAATTCATGGAAAATTAAACACAGATGAGACCAATAATTTGAAGGATTCGATTACGTCCATTAATAATTATATGTGTGTGTGTGTGTGTGTGTGTGTGTGTGTGTGTGATACAATGGTGTTACAAATAGGATAATTCAAATACCTAAGATAGGATTCAAATCTACAAACCTGAACTAACTTCGGGACTAACTCGGTGTGGGAAAATCACTAATAGAACTCACTAATGCAACTCCGCATCATTGAATTAGTTCACAACTAGTTAAATGATGTAGATAGGTGAGAAAAGGTGCCCTACCTCCCTTAAATCATGCAAACTGGTGCTAGGTTGACTAAGCATGAACTAAGTGATGGGAATCAAAGCATAGCTGAACATACTGAAACGTCGACTAGGATGAACTATTGGATATTGTTGGTGGCACTAGAGTGTTAATAAATTATAGGGATTGGACCTTGGAGCTACTAAACTCATGCAGACAAGTGCATTGAGTAGTAGGTGTCCCTTGCGTGAGTCCCCCATGCACTAGTGAATTGGTAATGACCTCCTCAGCTAAGAAAAGATAAATGGACTATGGTGGTCAGGGGAGGATTAATTAATACTCCTACCCCCCCCCCCACAACCCCTGGTCCCTCCCACATCTTAATCCTAACTTGGATAACATAGGCGCTAGCAACTAAGACCAAAGGTCACCCATACAATACCCCTGGTCCCTCCCACATATTAATCCTAACTTGGATAACATAGGCACTAGCAACTNCCCCCCCCCCCCTCAAAATAAGCAGCAAAAACCAAGATCAAGCTTTCATACTAAGAGATAAAATGTCTTCTTGAATAAAAACTTGGGAAAATATTTTTGCAATTTGCATCGATGTCGAGCAGTAATGCAGTGTGATGGTTCTTGTGTGCACTAGTTTCATGGTATTGTGCATGTGAACCTATCCACCTTCTTCCAATCCAATTACAAATAGGAGAAGAGATGTTTCCTCTGTCTCTTCTTTTTGGAGGAAGAGTGACATGATCCATTTTGCTCTTCAGTGAGTGTAATTGGTGATCAGACCTTACCATCATGTAGCATCTCTGTGGGATTTTGTAGCACCTCTCTAAAAGAAGTGAATTTGTTTGATATAACGCAAGGATATATTTTTGAAATTGATACCTTTTTCTCCTCATGTCATATGAATCTGATCCGGTCATGTTCCTAGTTGCCTCATTAACATTTTGAGCCCATTTAGGCGTAGGATTGGGAGTAGGGACTGGATCTAGATCTAGATCCAACTGAACTTCTTCTTCAATTCCATAAACTGATTCAACTTGGTCCTCTTCTTTGGATTTTGAATCTGAAGAATTAATGGAAACATTATCATATGGAAAATTTTTAGGTAGGATGAATTTATCTTCCCTTTGAAATGGTAGCTGAGATGGAACTAGATCTGAGTATGGAAGAAAGTGTGAGAATGCATATTCCTTGGAGAAATGGTTTGCAACACCTTTTTCTATAATCTTACTAGTTAATATATATGAGATCTCCACTAAGTTAGGACGAAATACCACTCACTTTGGTGATAATGTATGAGTCATCTGGTATATAGACAACAAATTTATTGTTAAAGAGGGAACATACAACACATTCTTGAACACTCCATGCTTTAACTTGATTGAACCCTTTCCTTCATCTTGTATTTGAATGTCATTTCCCATGTGAATACTTGAACCATCAGTAAGTTGTAATGAAGAGAATGATTCTTTGGATGCAACCATGTGATTGGAGGCTCATAAATCAATGAGGAAGGTGTGTCATTTTGAAATACCAGACTTTAGTGCATGGAATCTCTCAACATGATCTTTAGTTTTGTCTCTAGAGTCATCCCTCCTTGTGCCTTCAGGAAGGGAAATATTGTGCTACTTAAGGTGTTTTGACATCTTATCTATGGTATTTTTCATACAATATTTATCTGTATGGTTTCCTTTCTTATAGTAGGAGCACTTTCCCTTATCAAACCTCTGATGTTTGTCCTTCTTAGAGCCTAAGGATTCATCTATTGGATCAAACTCTTCCTTAGGTTCGGATTCAATGTTCCTTTTTTATTTTCCTTTCTTCTTCCTCCTTTCTTGTGCATTATTTGTCTCACCATCAAAGAGAGTTTTATTTGGAGAGGCTCTTAGGGATCCCATCTCTGTCAGTTTATCTTGTTTATGTATTAGAGACTCTATGAAAGCATTAAGGTATGGAATTCACCAATTAGGAGTAGTTAGTCTCCTAGAGTGAAAGGTAGATATGAACACTGAGAATTATGGACCAAGTTTTCTTAGAATTGAGAGTACCAATTTCTCATGCTTCTTGTCAATGCTGCATTGCTTGCATTGCATGACCATTGATTTGAATTTTGAGAAATTTTTTTATAGTTTCTAAGTTGTTGTGTTGTAGTGTTGTCATATCATTCTCTAGGATATGGTCCCTCATCTCATCTTGTTTTCAAAATAAGGATTTGAGATTCTCCCATACTTTTTTTGGTGTTCTCAATCCCTCAAGGTGAAAGAGTAACTCTCTGGATATGTGGATGCACATGAAGCTAACTTCTTCATCAAGCTTGTTTAGATACTTTGATTTTCGAAGATGATGTTGGGGTTCAACCTCTCTTCCCATGGTTACCCTCTATATACCCTTGTTGCACACAAAAATATACATATCATCCCTCCAATCGATATAATTGAAGGGTGTGAGGACTCTGGGTGTCAAATTTGTAGAATTATCCATTTTACATCTTAAAGAAACAACTAATTCTTCAAAAAATATTTAATTTACCTACAAAAACATTGCAAAAAAACTTCAACTCGAATCAAACCAATCCAAACAATCTACACATTGACATGTGCAATTTCTATGGGTGCATAAAAAATGTATAGACTTCTTATGAAAGAATCCAGAGGGAGTGTTGTTAAGGAATTAATCCTATTGCTAGGGATGAGGCCACCAACATACTAGGGGTATACAAACTAATGTATAATTCTCTTCAAGTATGAATTTAAACAAGATTTCAAGGGATAGAAGGGTTCATACATTATGAAATGAAGGTTAATCCAAGATTGTTATTTATCTCTCTTCTTTCTCTCCAACCAAGAGGCCTACAAAACAACTTCAAACCTTCCTCAAACCAATTTGACCATAAACAAGAAATTGATATTCAAGATAATATGAAACCCTAATTAACATGTGATTAGAAAATGAGATTCAACATCCATTATACAATGATTTGGAAAGGGAACAACATCAAATATTTAATAATCAATGGAATAAGTACAAAATATACCTTCTCCTCATGCAAGACACCTCATGAAACCTTCGATATGAATCTCCGCTTCTCTCCTCCAAGATTCTCAACCTCTAACATCTGCAACAAAGCTAGATGAAAAATAGGGCATAGGGTGAGGGGGATGAGAGTCCAAATTTCACCATTATAACAATACCAAAGGCTATTTCCCCTTTCATGGTCCCATATCCCTCTCTTATACATAAATATTAAGAGTTAGGGTCAAGGATAGGTCAGTTACAATCGATGAGGCAGTTCCAAAACCACTCAAACCACCCAAAATTTGAGAATTTAATAGTTTTTTACCATTCAAAGGGTTAATAAAGGTACACCACTAAAAAATCACGTATGCAAAATGCAAAAACACAATTTTCCCACTAATAACTCACGTATGGGTCAAAAAACACATTTTTCGAGTTGGTTTGTTATGAAAAGTTGTTCCTTAGTTTCGTACATTTCCAATGGTCTACAAAAGAGGTAAAAATGAGATACATAAGTCTTTATATGTCCCTTACCTCCACAACTTTCCTTTGGGTGACTAATAATAGTTTTCATGAAGTGTCATCATGGAATTGTCTTCATGCGACCAAACATGTAAACGTTGTTACATACGAAGAAGTGCCATTTTGGGCCATAACAGATGCCCCCTAATGTATGAGGTTAGAGGGTAAGATTGTAGCCAAAATACATTGTAAACAGGGAACGGTTGAGTCATGGAGTCGAAGAAACTGGAGAATCCAAGATCATATGTCCAAACAAAGGTACTTGAAAGAGAGATCAATGTTAGACAAATGATCACCATGTATATACTACGACATATATTTCCATGTACAAATGATCACCAAGAATATACTAGGAATATTTAATGGATGTATAACTGATGTAACTATCATGGTTGCACAATATGCAAAAAGTTTCCATGTAGAATCTAAAGGAGTCATGGCCGCAAATGAACAATGTGGATCCATGCTCAGTAATTGATCATAGTCACAAGAATACAAGGTGGATCTATGTCGAGGGAAATGTCATCTAAGGTGTGACAATGTCTTGGGAAACATAGGAAATAGAAAAATATAGCAATGCTACTATTGACCCAAGTTATTTAATCCAAACTGCCCTAAGGTACGAATATGAACCATGTGAATAGAGGAGCTGAAGTTGAACATGGAGGAAACCATTTGATTATCGATCATTAATTAAGGTTGTTAACAGATGCAAGGGAAGCCAACAATAATGAAAAAAAGTACCCAAAATACCTAGTACATTCTAACAAGTGTAAATAAATGATCTTGAAGTCCAATGTATGAAGAATCCATCGAGTAGGAACATTAAGGTATTCCCGCTATGCAATAGCGAGGGAAATTTCCATTGATGATTGTAATCCCCAAGATACTATCATAAAATCTAAAACTCATTCCCAGTTCAAGATGTGTTGAAGTCAATAAGAAGAGATTCATTGCAAGGAAGGAATTAAATCATCCTTCATCACCAGCACGAGGTAAATCACAAACTAATTTTATTTGAAACTAAGAGAAATTTTCGCAACAAGGACCGCCGATATACTTGATGTACTTAAATGATACCAAGGAGTGGCTGACACAAAAGGTAAAATAAATTGTACAATGGTTGACACAAGTTTTATCCTTGAAAAATGAGCACAACACAATAGTGACTTAGATTTCTTTAGACATAAAGGGACCAACGACACAAATATGCAATGTAGGATACATTGACAGATTCTCCATATAATTTGAAAAGAACCAACTTGAGGAGTAATAACTCTGAGATCATGCTTAATCCTAAGGCTAAAAACTAGAACCCAATTGTTGATAGACTCAAATTGGTGCTTTATTCAAGGATGACAAGACTTGCTTCCATGACATTAAAGACATTTAAATGAAATTCCCTTTCCTTCTTTCCTGTAAAGGTTTAACGAGTCCAAGAAAGAAAACTCAAGACCTTCTTCATTGTTAGCAAGCTCAAAGAAGAGATAGAATGATGCTTGATAAAGCATTTATTCCTGGAATTTACGATCCCAAATTAGTGGATGCTCACCAAGGTTTCCATAATTTGAGAGTCTGAAAAGACCAAATAAGGCTCTAGGGGGGGCATTTTTTCGTAAAGTTAGTCTCCAAGGTCCAAAAAAGGTATAAAACAATATAGAGGAGAACTATTTTAACTCAAGCGAACTAAGAAATTCCTTTTTTCGTAATTTGTTAGCAAGGTTCGAAAAAGGGTTAAACTATTACCATATTGACGCTCCTTCGAGGGAAAGCATAAATCCTTAGTTTAACAAGAGTGAAGGAAATAAATATCACTCTATGCTTATGTCTTAGGGTTTTAGTGAGCATGACAAATGGAATAAAGAACACTCATAATATTTTTCATGGTTTAAACAAGAGCATGAAAAAGAAAAAGGAAGTTGTCACATGCCCCAATATGCAAAACAATTTAATGTCACTGAGGAACATTATGTTATATTTTATGATAAAGTTTGTAATTGATGACCAAGTGGGGTCAAGAATAATTTAATGTATTGCATAATATTTTAATAATAAATAAATAAATGATGAGACCACAGCTTAGGGAAGCTATTAAATGTGTGTTAACTGGTCACTTGGTGGAGGAGACTGGGTGGAGAGTATACTGACAAGTGGCAGCATCCTCAAACTAATTCTAACTGTTGCAAGTGGCAACTTCCCTATAATTGTGGTCATGATTCCCCAAGAAAGTGGAATAGGAGCAGGTGGCTCATTAAGTAAAAGTTGACCTAGAAGACCTAGGCATTGATATAAAACTTCCCATTGAAGACAGCTGATGATGCTCATTCTAGAATTGTGATCATTTTGAGTGAATGAAGTGCACATGAGAAATTCGATGGAGGGGACTTGTTGAAGTGAGTTTGAGGGGTTAAATGTTGAATATTGAACTTGTGTAGCTACTCTAAGCTGAAGTTCTTACTGCTATGAGCAGGGATGAATTACTGTTGTATATCCAGTAAAGTGACAGAGGATCCCAAGGTTACATCTCTCACCTAGTACTCTACCAGGAGGACCAGGAGACAGGCTCGGGGTCCTGAGAAATTGTGGATGAAGCTTTCTCCAGAAGTTGGATGGGAGGAACAACCTTCTTAAGCTATTGTCACCTCATCCATTTGACAGGTTCTACTTGTTTAGGTTAAATTATAGTTTATCTACTGTTTCAGAAAAACATTATGAGTTTTCAAGTTATGCATGTTATTATTTTATTAGGGTTAATGAAGAAGAAAGAGCATTATTTATTGATAAAATTAGTGATTAGCAATTTATATTAAAAAAAACAGGAGGGATTTTGCTAAGTAAAAGGTGAATAGAAAATAATTACCAAATTGTATTTTTCCACGGCTTTTACAAGGTAGTACTCTAGTACAACTGGTTGCTTAGTTAGATAAGTAGATTTGTTTATTGACTCTCATTGTAAAATGAAAATAATTACTTTTATAGTTTTATGTGATTTATTTACAGAACTCTAGCTGTACTTGCTTTGTCTAGTGAAAGTAACTGCATTATTCAATTACAGGAAAAGAGTAGATTATATAAAAATCACTAGTAATTATAATATTCATAGAATTATTACTAGTTTTAATACTTATTGTAAATACAATAAATAAAATTTAATAAACAAATATAGGAACAGTAAAAGTGGTACTTAGGGTTTAACCAGGCTAGTACTTCATAGGTCTTTATAATTATTTATTTAGGCTTACTATTATACTTTGTTTTTTTTCTGAAAGCACGGGTGTTTTTACTACAACCCACAAGAACCACCTAGGGTTTACAAGAGATAGGGTTCATCTTTGAAATAGACTTTTATCTTCTTTTTATAATACAAAAACCTAACAACATTTTTCTAAACTTAATAACATCAGTAAATATTTATTACTAAAACAAAATAGATATAGAACTAAAATTATTTCTTTAAAACCATCTCATTACAGAACTGTAGATTATCCAATAATAATAACCTTTTTAGAGAAACATAAATTTTTATTCACCCAATAACACTGCATATTTAAGTAGTAACAATTACTATAAACCATTTATACTAAATGTAAATTTAAATTAAGATAACACTGTAAACAAACTAAAGAGAGATGAAATAGAATAATCATAATGGCCTATGGCCTTTTGTAATACCTATTGAGACTTAAACCTGATCGAAATGACTTATGTAAGTCTAAACAAAAGTTGTAAAACAAAATTTTAACCATTACAATTCATTGTAAGTAAAAAACCCTTCATCTGTTACAAGAATTGTTGAATGAACGGTCTTTTCATTCTTGTAAAAGCAGCTTGAAATTTCAAGTAACCACTGAGTGGTCAAACAGTAATGTCACAGCTTAAGATGAGTATGTAAATCAAAAAAGTTTTTACATCTTCCTAGGCCGTAAAGGCTTAACTAAAACCCTTAATTCACGGCTGCAACAGCCTTAAAATATTTTCCACATAACAACCTCTAGGGTTTTTTAAAAGTAGTATAAATAATAAAAAAACAAGAAGCAATAACCTAACAAGTAAACCAAGGCTGAGCCATAACTAGCACAATGAAGCTTCCATATTTTTCAACCACCACAACATAAATTGTAGGAGAAACCCTCAGTATAAACGGGGCTCACCAGGGTTTACATGGCTGAAGGTTGGAGATATG
>LPNX010151657.1:109108-142029 GCA_001517045.1 Pseudotsuga menziesii | reverse complement strand
TGTAGATATATGAACATATATTTTTAGTTTATTCATTTTTATAAAATTTCATTGCCGCAAAAGGAGAAAAAGTGAGACACATTACCATGCTTTTACCCATGTGCTAGTAGCTAACACCAAAAGTCGGGAGAGAAACTTGCGTAGTAAACAATGTTAATTATAACCTTTAAAATGTATTTGAAATTTATAAAAATTTCATGAAATATAAACCTTGAGAGACGTTACGTGTTAATAATCTCGTTTTGGAGAAGTTGTGGAAGCAAAGGCTCTGGAGCTAATTCAATGGCACCTTGGAGAGTGATGCCCCAGAAAGTATTAATGTGTCGAGTGCATCTGGAGACCCTGAGCCACAATTCAAAGTAAGCGTACACCATGAATAGCAATACTTCAATAAGAAACAAGGAATACTCTTGTTTTAAAAACTATGTCCACTGTGATTTCTTAAAACAAAACTCATAGTCCTTGAATTGATGGTGAAAACAACTTCTACGCACACAATACTCCACATCAGTCAACAAGCATCAACAACCACAATATGTCCTCATTGAGACAAGCTCACAACGTTTTTCTTGAAGATAGTTTACAACCCAGAGGTCATTACAGAGCCATGGTGGGCACGAGCTCGTAGCTCAGCCGCACCACAATCGAAGGAACCATCTCATTGCAAAATGAAGGGTTAGGGAAATCGTTTTAAGTCAACTTAACTAATGGATAAAACACCTCCACATGTCCTTAGAAATTTTTCATCATCATGGGTTGCAAGTCAATAGTCGAGTATCCAGTTTACAAATCTGCATTAAATCATTGTAATCAAATCTCAAATCATTCCAATAATGCCATTTAATCATGGTCAAATCTATGCTTAGATCAAAACCATAGAATTAACAAATTGATTGTTCACTTTTACTAGACAAGTAGGATGTACTGTTATCTAACTAGATTTATATAATAGAGGTAAATGACTCTTCTTCTAATAAGCAAAACATTAATGAGAAGGGTAGTCTCATCCTCCCTTGAAGTAAACATATGAATTATGGGGTTTTTGAGAGAGACAGTGTAGGGCCAAATAAATATCAGACCTTTTGTATTTTATAAAGGGGCAACAATACCTTAAGCAAATTACAAATCTTAACAACTGTATTTGAAGAAAAATTATAATTAGAGGTTACACTAAGAAACAAGGTTAAAAGTCAGAAGTATAAAGAATTACTAAGTGAAATTAAAGTGTAAAAATGGACTCTTTTAAATACAAGTGGAACCTTGGACCAATTTCTACAAATCAATGCACAGTTGGAAAATCAAATAAAGTACCACCCATCTACTCTTAATATGAGTTTTAGTTGTAAACCAATGATTGTTTATTGGAAAAGACAAAAATAAAATATACAGTTTATGGATCAAGTAGTTTTTTATCTTTTAAGAATTCATCTAATAATAGAAACCCTCGGGTAAGGGTAGATTTGATAATACATCTAATGTGTATGATGACTTAAGATCTCTTAGAAAAAAAACTCTATGGACAAGAAAAGATTAAGTTAGTTTAACAACTCTGAGTATCTTGTTTATGTTTGCAAAATAAATCAAATGAATATGAGTTAAAAATCAACTCTAAGTGTGAGGTTAGATATAAAATGAAAAACATAAAGCTCACAAAAGCATGTCTTTTCCTTATTAAAAAAAAATAGATCATGAAAAATTACGAGCTGAAATAGGAATATTCTTCAGAAATAATCTTAATCGTCCAATTTGATTTGATTTCATTTTGATAGTAATTTGGTCATGCACTTTAACCCATGTGTATGCAGTTTTGTTTTAACATCTTTAGGGAGTTTTGATGACTTTAATAAGTTCAACGTTACCTTTTTGGAGACAAGCTGCATTCAAACATTCTAATTCTAGCATCATATTTATTCTAACGAAGTATCTTTCTTGACCTGGATATAATTATTTTACTGGAACAAAACGCTTACCTATTAGAACCTGTAAAGAACCATCGGTTCCACTGTGTTATATTTAAGCTAAGTAAGCCCTGATCACACCTAAGAAATTTTCCCTAATTGACAAACGAAAACAATAACATACTTAGCCTTAGTAAAAGACAGATTCTTTTCTACTTTCTAGAAAATTGCAACTACTAGGATAAAACAGTACTAACACGGTATTTAAGATAATCCTTTAAGTTATACAGAACTACCTAAAATATGTAATATTCATTTCTCTTTCAAACTGTTTAAATATCCGCTAACAGTTAATGGTTCATTAGCTTTGACATTTGACATTTTATGTCACATTAAATTTTTTAAATTTTTACGAATTTTTGAGTTATTACATGTGGTATCAGAGCACAAGGTTCAGACACTAGGCCTGAATGTGGCTCAACTTGCTTAAATGGAAAGTAAGTTTAAACAAGTATACTGATGTTATTTTCTTTTGAATGATAATCCAAAGAATTTTCTTTTTTGAGTTAACCACAGGTATGGAAAGATTGGAGGAATATGCGGATGAGGAGTCTCCTTACACTGAACGAAATAATTTTTAAAGAGAACCTATACAAGAAGAGATAACTAATAATTCTTTCAAACTACTACAAATAGTTAAGGAACAAAAAATAGAGATGGAATCGGTCAAAAAAGAAAATGAGAGAATTGTGAGAGCTCTAGAGGAGATAAATCAGATTTTGATGGAAAGATTTCATATTGAGGAAAAATATAAAAGAATCGAGTATGAAGATATGGGTTATCAGAATAAAGATAAAAAGACCAAACAATTTAAAATCGAAAGTAGGTCATCTTCTGAAGTGTATGGTGATTCACATAAACAAAATTTTCAATACACTAGTGACAGTAGTGAAGATAATCATCATAATAGGAAGAGAAAGTTTAAACCTTACGAAGAAATCTCTTGGGAATTCAAGAAAATCAAGCCACCAATATTTAATGGTGAAACTCAGAAGGGGGAAGAGGCAGAATCCTAGCTGTCCAGGATGAAGAAATACTTTCAAATTTATAACTACTCTAATCAACTAAAGGCTAGGATGGATATTTATAATCTTATAGGGAAAGCAAATATTTGGTGGTAGGACCTAAAAAGAGTAAAATGACCTAAAAAGAGTAAAAGGTATAAGGGAGAAAAATATTAATTGGAGTACATTTCAGAAATATTTCAAGAAGAAATTTTTATCTGAATAGTATTATGAGGAGAGGGCTAAGGAATTTTACGAGCTAAAACTGGGAACAATGAATATGAAAGAACTAAATAGTAAATTTCTAAGTCTGCTTAGGTATGTACCATATATTGTGGACGAGAAACCTAAGGTACAATGGTTTCTCAACTGTTTACCTTATCATATAAAAGATAGAATTGAGTATGAAAATCCAAAAACTTTAGAAGAAGCAATGAGAAAAGCGAATTTTTGTTATGAACAAAATCGTAAAAAGGAATTTATGACCAATTAGAAGGCCAAAAGAAATAAAAACTTTGAACAGAAAAAGAAAGGTTTTGTACCTAACCGAAATTTTAAGAATAGTAACACCAGAAATTTTCCTAGCAAAAATTTCCAAGAATAAAAGTAATTCACAGACCAATCCAAATAATCAAAGGAATAAAGAATCTTCTAACAACCACAGTAACTTTACCAATAATTTTGAACGAAAGGAACCAATAAAGTGTTGGGAATGTAATGGTCTGCATTATGCATCAGTTTTCCCCAATCGGAAGAATATTGTTAGCAACATACACATAATACACGAGGAAATGACTGTTGGTAATCTAGCGAGGACAATGCCCAGGATCAATGCAACATTGGAGAACAGGAAAGCAGATTATCAAAATTCCATGGTGGAAGTGGAATGTAAGCTAAATCAAATAACTATACCTATTTTAATCGATCTAGGAGCTAGTTTAAGTTATATTTCTCCTAATTTAGTAGAAAAGTGCAAGATCTTAGTTAAAAAGTTTGCAAGATCTTGGTTATTTCAGCTAGCTACTGATGCAAAGAGAAAAGTAATTATCTTTGTTAACAATTGTACAGTAACTATGGATCAGTTTGAAACCTCTGTTAAGCTTAATGTGTTACCTTTAGGTTCATATCATATGTTAATTGGTATGGATTGGTTAGAACAACATAGGGTATTCCTGAACTGCTTTGATAAACTTTTACTTGCATAAATAACGATGGAAAGTTAATAAATGTAAAAGGAATCCCTAGGAAAACAACCATAAGGAAGATTTTTGCTTTGCAGCTTAAGAGAGTTGTTCAAAAGGGTTGTAAATATTTTCCCATAATAGTAATTAATGAAGAAAATACTAATAACAGAGATAAATTAAAACTGGAAGATATTCCAATCCTAAGGGAATATTTAGATGTATTTCTGGAACAAATTTCGGGACTGCCTATGAAACGAAAATTAGATTTTACTATTGAGCTGGTACTTGGTGCAGTGCCCAGCTCAAAAGCCCCTTATCGGATAAATATACTGGAATTAAATGAACTTAAGTCGTAGTTAAAATATTTCATTGACAAGAATTACATTAGACCCAATGTGTCTCTGTGGGGGGCACCTATCATTTTTGTTAAGAAGAAGGATGGAACTCTATGACTATGTATAGATTACCGTCAAATGAATAAAATGACTATCAAGAACAGATACCCTTTACCCCGCATAGATGATTTGTTTGATTAGCTATGTGGAGCAACGCTGTTCTCAAAGATTGATTTACGATCTAGTTACCACCAGGTCCGAATCAAAGATGAAGACATATTTAAAACAATTTTTAGGACCTGGTATGGTCATTACAAGTTTTTTGTTATGCCATTTGGGCTTACTAATTCCCCAGTTGTTTCTATGTGTCTGATGAATAATGTAATGCATAAATATTCGGATAAATTTGTGGTTGTATTCATTCACGACATATTAATTTACTCAAAGTCTGAAGAAAAACATAAAGAACACTTAAAAATTGTCATACAAGAGTTACGAGAACATCAACTATATGCAAAATATAGTAAATGTGATTTCTTTAAGGATAAAATTTAGTATCTGGGTCATGTGGTGACTAAAGAAGGAATTTATGTCAACCCTGAAAAGATAAAGGCAATTGAGGAATGGCTAGTCATAAAAGACGTAACTGACGTCCGATCATTCATGGGGATTACTGGTTATTATCGAAGATTCATCGAAGGGTTTTCAAGAATTGCAAATCCTATAACCTCTTTGTAGAAAAAAGGGAAGAAATTCAATTGGAATTAGAAGTGTGAAGACAGTATTAAAAAGTTAAAAACGTTATTAACCACCACACCAATTCTAAGAATTGCTGACCCTAATAAAGATTTTATAATATGTATTGATGCATGCAATGATGGTTTAGGTGGAGTTTTAACTGAGGAAGGACATGTCATTGCTTGTGAGTCTAGGAAGCTAAAGGTTCATGAGAAAAATTATGCGACCTATGAATTAGAGTTAGCTATTGTCATACATGCCTTAAAAATGTGGCATCATCATTTAATTGGAAGGAAGTTTATATTAATGACACATAATAAAGGATTGAATTATATGTTGGATCAACCCAACTTGAATGCTAGGTAAGCTAGGTGGCTAGCTTTTCTCTGTGAATACGATTTTGAAATTCAACATATTAAAGGAAAGGAGAATAAGGTTTATGCTGCATTAAGTAGAAATGCAAAACTGAATTTTACAGCAGCCATGAGCACTTATAAGATAGACTTGGAAGAATAGTTAGAATATGGAATAGAACAAGATGAAAATTATCGAAAATTACAAGCAAAGGTAAAGAAAAATTTAATAGAAAGTCTAAGTACAGGGTATAGCTTGAGCGAAAAATGATTATTATTGTATAAGGATAGAATATATATCCCTAATGTACCTAAGATTAAGCTGTTAATTTTAAACGAAGTTCATAAAACTCCTTATTCAGGGCATCGGGATTATCATAAAATTATAACCATGCTAAAAAAGGATTTTTTTTTGCCAAACATGAAAAATGAATTGGAAGAATACATTGCTAGGTGCTTCGAATGTCAACAAGTAAAAACTGAACATCAACACCCAACTGGGCTACTTTATCCATTGCCTATTCCTAGCTGGAAATGGGAGATAATTAGCCTTGATTTTATCATGGGACTACCTAGAAATCATAACTTAAATGACTCAATAATGGTATTTGTTGATAATTTGAGTAAAGTAGCCCATTTCATACTTGTAAAAACTACTTATAAAGTACAAATATTGTTGATATTTTCTTAAAACCAATTTTTTGGTTGTATGGAATACCGAAGGTGATAATTTCAGACCGAGACCCTAATTTTACAGGAAACTTTTGGAAATATTTGTTTAAAGGGTTAAATACTACGTTAAACTTTAGTACCTCTTTACATCCTCAAACCGATGGACACACTAAAAGAGTAAATTAGGTATTGGAGGATCTACTCAGAATGTATGTAAAGGAGCTGCCAGGTAAATGGGAAGATTACTTACACCTGGTAGAATTTGTTTACAGTAATCATTATCAAGCTTTAGCTAGATATAGTCCTTTTGAAATTCTGTATGGAAGGAAATGCAATACCCCCATCTTTTGGAGTAATCCAGTTGAAAGGCTAGTATTAGAACCTGAATTATTAAAGGAGATGGATTTAATTGTAAAATAGGTACAAGGTAACTTGAAAGTTTCACAAGATCGACAAAAAATCCAAGCAGATCTTAAACGAACTCCAAAGGAGTTCCAGGTAGGGGAAGATGTTTTTACCAAGGGGAGACCTAAAAAGAGTTCTCTGAGGTTAGGTAGTTGTGCTAAGTTAGCACCTCGATATGGTGGTCTTTTTGAAATACTGTCCAGGGTAGGACATGTAGCATATCAGTTAGCTCTACCACCAAATTTAAGAGTTCGCAATGTTTTTCATATTTTCGTATTAAAAAAATATGTACATGATGATACTCATGTTATTAACTGGAATGATGTGCAGGTAGAACCCAAAGGATATTTTCTGGTGGAACCGGATTGTATCCTCGAAAGGAGGGAGATCTTGCTTTGGAATCACACCATTGTTCAGGTGAAGCTACAATGGAAGCACCTTAGTCCAGAAGAAGTCACCTGGGAATTGGAAAGTGATATGCGGAATGCATATCCAATTCTATTTCAGGGAAATTTTGAGGACAAGGAATAAATAACATCGAGGACAATGTTATAAATTAAGGGGGTTTGTATGTCACATGCCCCAATTTGCAAAACAATTTAATGTCATTGAGGAATATTATGTTATATTTTAGGATAAAGTTTGTAATTGATGACCAAGTGGGGTCAAGAATAATTTAATGTATTGCAGAATATTTTAATAATAAATAAAAAAATGGTGAGACAACAGCTTAGGGAAGTTGTTAAATGAGTGTTAACTGGTCACTTGGTGGAGGAGACTCGATGGAGAGTATACTGACAAGTGGAAGCATCCTCAAACTACTTCTAACTGTTACAGGTAGAAACTTCCCTATAAATGTGGTCATGATTCCCCAAGAAAGTGAAATAGGAGCAGGTGGCTCATTAAGTAAAAACTAACCCAGAAGACCTAGGTATTGATATAAAAATTCCCATTGAAGACAGCTGAGGCTGCTCATTCTGGAATTGTGATCATTCTGAGTGAATGAAGTGCACATGAGAAATTCGATGAAGGGGACTTGTTGAAGTGAGTTTGAGGGGTTAAATACTGAAGATTGAACCTGTGCAGCTACTCTAAGCTAAATTTCTTATTGCTGTGAGCAGGGCTGAATTACTACTATATAGCCAGTAAAGTGACAGAGGATCTCAAGGTTACATCTCTCACCTAGTACTCTACCAGGAGGGCTAGGAGACAGGCTCGAGGGTCTTGAGAAATTGCAGACTAAGATTTCTCCAGGAGTTGGTTGGGAGGAACAACCTCCTTAAGCTATTGTCACCTCATCCATCTGACAGGTTCTACTTGTTCAGGTTAAATTATAGTTTATCTACTATTTCAGAAAAAAAAGATTACGAGTTTTCAAGTTATGCATATTATTATTTTATTAGGGTTAATGAAGAAGAAAGAGCATTGTTTATTGATAAAATTAGTGATTAGCAGTTTATATTAAAAAAAACAGTAGGGATTTTTCTAAGTAAAAGGTGAATAGAAAATAATTACAAAACTGTATTTTTCCACGCCTTTTACAAGGCAGTACTCTAGTACAGCTGGTTTCTTACTTAGATAAGTAGATTTGTTTATTAACACTGAATGGAAAATTCAAATAATTACTTTCATAGTTTTATGTGATTTATTTACATAAATCTAGTTGTACTTGCTTTGTCTAGTGAAAGTAACTGCATTATCTAATTACAGGAAAAGAGTAGATTATCACTAGTAATTACAATATTCATAGAATTATTACTAGTTTTAATACTTATTATAAATCAAATAAATAAAATTTAATAAACAAATATAGGAACAGTAAAAGTGGTACTTAGGGCTTAACCATCCTAGTACTTCATAGGTCTTTATAATTATTTATTCAGGCTTACTATTATACTTTGTTTTTTCTGAAAGCACAGGTGTTTTTACTGCAACCCACAAGAACCACCTAGGGTTTACAAGAGAAAGGGTTCATCTCTCAAATAGACTTTTATCTTCTTTTTATAATACAAAAACCTAACATCATTTTTCTAAACTTAATAACAACAGTAAATATTTATTACTAAAACAAAATAAATACATAACTAAAATTATTTCTATAAAACCATCTCATTACATTACTGTAGATTATCCAATAATAATAACTTTTTTAGAGAAACAGAACTTTTTATTCACCCAATAACACTGCATATTTAAGTAGTAACAATTACTATAAACCATTTATACTAAATGTAAATTTAAATTGAGATAATACTGTAAACAAACTAAATAGAGATGAAATAGAATAAGCATAATGGCCTATTGTTAGGGTACACAGGGTACTCCCAAAGGACCAAACACCAAGAACAACCGCTTCACACAAACAGATCACAGATCAATACACCAATGTTGTTCACGTGGTTAAAACCCTCGAGAGGAAAACAGTCCATGGCCCCAGCCAAATAGCTACTTGGAGCAATTTATTATGCAAAAGAAAGAAAGTTACATGAGCTTCTCATAAACGATCTACTAGCCAAGGACCCTCTATGCTTTAAATAGAGATCATAGACCAATCGGGTGTTAAGCCACGGATCAATGGTAGGTATGATCTAAGAGAAGTTGAACCGTTGGATCACTCTATGTCTAGAACATATCGTGACCGTCAGATTAGAATATTTACAAATGCATACTAATGCATACTAAAGAAACACATTTTTACCTAACGGATATATTACACAAGTTGATCTTAACTAACTCCTAAGTGTCTAAATATCCTAACATCCCCCATTAAGAACAACTTGGGATAGGATTGAAGGATTTACAAAAGTGACACTATTAGGAGAAGGAAGGAGGCATTAGAGCCTATCCCCCCTTAAGGACACATTCTTGAACTCCTAACATAGACCGAATTTTAGAAAACTTCGCTTCTGTAAGAGACTTGGTGAAGATGTCTGCAACTTGATCATCTGTAGGGAAATAGAGCACTTCAATAACACGATCATGAACAAGATTTCTGATGAAGTGCATGTGTAGCTCAATGTGTTTGCTACGCTGATGTAGAACTAGATCTTTGGCAAGCTTGATGGCACTTTGATTGTCGCACCAAAGTGGGGTACGCTGCTGCTGCTCGAATCCAAACTCTGAAAGGATCTGTCGAAGCCACAAAGCTTCCTGACTGGCATTAACTATGGCTCGATATTCTGCTTCTGCTGAAGAAAGAGCAAGAGCTTGTTGTTTCTTACAAGCCCAAGTGACAAGTCCAGATCCTAGGCTGAAAACATAACCTGCAGTAGACTTTCAATCATCAGGATCGCCGGCCCAATCTGAATCAGTGAAACCAACCAACAAAGGTTTCCCCCCTGTACTGTAATGAATCCCAAACTAAATTGTACCTCGAATATATCGAAGTATTCTTTTGGCTGCTTTCCATTGACTTTCATGAGGAGTTTGCATGTAACGGGCAACACGACCAACGGCAAAGGAAAGGTCAGGACGGGAATGAGTCAAGTATAAAAGACTACCAACAAGCTGACGATACAAGGTGGCATCTACTTCAGGGGAAGTACAAGTGGTATAAAGTTTGAATCCAGACTAGAAGGGAGAAGGGGCTGGTTTACAATCTTCCATGTGAAAGCGACGAAGAAGGTCACAAGCATACTTAGACTAGGAAAGAAAGATTCCTTCTTTGGTTTGCAAGACTTGGAGACCAAGAAAATAGTGCAAATGTCCTAAGTCTGAAAGTTCAAAATTTTGCTTAAGATTGGATTTCACATGGGTTATAAGGTTAGGGTCACTACCAGTAAGGATAGGATCATCAACATAAAGAACAAGTATGATGAGATGGTTTCCTACTTTCTTGGTATAGACATTGGGGTTAGAATGTCATCTAGAAAAACCAATGTCAAGGAGAAAGCTATCCATTTTAGCATACCAAGCTCTACGAGCTTGCTTAAGGCCATATAAGGATTTCTTAAGGAGACAGACAAGGCTAGAGTTATTCTGAACATATCCAGGAGGTTGTTCCATGTAAATTTCCTCATGTAAATCACCATGTAAGAAGGTAGACTTGACATCCATTTGATGAACTTCCCAGTTATGTAAGGATGCAAGGGAAAGAACAAGGTGGATGGAGTTCATTTTTGCTACAGGGGCAAAGGTTTCATTGTAGTCAATCCCTTCAACTTGGGAAAATTTTTTGGCAACTAACCTTACCTTAAGTCTTTCAACACTTCCATCTGATGCATACTTAGTTCTGTAGACCCATTTACATCTGACAAGTTTTCTTCCTTTTGGAAGAGGAACAAGATCCCAAGTATCGTTCGCCATTAAGGAACGATATTCTTCATCCATAGCTGCATCCGAATCTGGATTTCCTGAATGTTCTGCAAAAGTTTCTGGATCATGATTCTCGGAAACTTGAGCCAAAAGAGAAGAGGCTCACTGAAACTGAGAACGTGTTCAACGTTGATCTCTAGGATCACCAGCAAGATCACCAGCTGCTTCACATGTTGAACGGACCCATCGAGGAAGTATTGGTGCTGGTGCAATTGGAGGAACATGAGCAGGCGGAGGTGGATTTTCATCCTCACTGTCATCATCAGAAACTAGAGTTAGAAACCTGTTGAGGAAGCTGGAAGAAGAAGAAGAAGAATGCACAATCGCCGAATCAGGCTTGTAAGCCAAAGATGGCACACCCGCCAAGTTAGGCTCACAGGCCAAGAGATTTTCATCAAATTTAACATCTCTTCTAATGATTATATCATGAGAGTGTGGCTGAAGAAGTATATAACATTTTACATCTTCAGAATATCCAACAAATATGCACTTTTCACTTTTAGGTTGCAATGCTTTCCATTTTTCATCCGGAATGTGAGCCCATGCTTCACAACCAAACACACGAAAGTGACTTACATCTGGTTTAATTTTACTCCATGCTTCTTCTGGTGTTATACCCTGTAAAACTTTAGTGGGTGTGCGATTAACTATGTAATTTGCACAATTTATGGCCTCAGCCCAATACTGAAGACTTAGTCCCTTAGATTGGATCATACAATTAGCCATTTTTTTTAATCTGGTCAACAATCTGGAACAGTGTGCTGTTGTTGGATTCCTTGTTCAGTGCAAAAAGTAGTGAACTTGTTGTTAACATATTCTCCTCCATTGTCAGATCTTAACTTAATAATTTGATGACCAGATTGTTTTTCAACAAGGGCCTTGTAGGCCAAGAACATGTTAAATACTTCGCTCTTAAGTTTTAAGAAGTAAACCCAAGTGCGTCTGGAGGAGTCATCAATGAAAGTTAAGAAATATTTGAAACTAGAAAAGGAAGCAGATGGAAGAGGGCCACACAAGTCACTATGCACAAGCTCCAAGGGAACCGAGGCGTGCCAAGAGGCACGTTTGTCAAAACTGTCCCGATGATGTTTGCCGAGTACACAACCAGAACAAACACCATCCTTGCAAGATACTAGAGGAAGACCAGTCACCATATTGTCTTTACATAGTTGTTGTAATGATCGATAATTTAAGTGACCAAATCGCTCATGCCAAAGTTTACTCAAGTTATCACTATGAGCAACAAAAACTGAAGGAAAAGGTGATGACCCAAAGTTGTTAAATTTGTACAACCTGGTAATATCATCAACAGTTCCAGTAGCAAGTATATTTTGAGGATTTTTAAAATCCTTGATTACAAGTTGGTGAGGTGTAAACGTCACAGTTTTACCTTCACCTGAATGAGTAATTTGATAGACTGATAACAAATTGCAGGAAATTTTTGGAACACATAGTACATCACTGAAATGACCATTTTCTACTAGAACTGTTCCAGATCCTACAACACTTAGAGATCTATCATCACCAACAAATATTTGTTTGGTGTTACATTCATGCATAGTAGAAAAGATGGCTTTATCCTTAGCCATATGATAAGATGCTCCAGAATCAATGAGCCATTCATTTGAAGTAGAAGAAGAAGATGCAGTATAAGAGTAACCAGAAGCACAAAGTGCATGTCCATGAGAGTTAGATTCTGAAGACGAATCTAGGCTGATGTGGTGCTTCTTCATTGCTGCTTCCAAGGCTGCCATCTTCTTAAAACATTTAGATTCATCATGATTATCTTTCCCACAAAAATTGCAATGACGCTCAGTCTTCTTTCCTTTTTGCTTGGAACCTTTGTCATTTTTTAAAGGAGGAGCTGACTGAGAGGGTTTGAGACCCTTGTTGTTTTGCTTATTATTGAGAAAATTCTGTTTCTTGGGAGGCTTAGACTTTTCTTTTTGTTGAGACAATAAGGCTTTCCCAGATGTATCTGCATTGTTAATTATTCCAAGATGAATGAGCTTATCTTGCTCTCTAATTAAGGAATCACAAAAGGATTCAAGACTAGGCTCTACATAGTTGGCTACAGTCAAGGATTCTTTTATGGAGTAGAATGTAGATACAAAAACATAATATGCAGGTCCAAGTTTGGAAAGAATATGATAAATACATTGTTTGTCTTCTTTCTTAATTTTGCATTCTGCACATAATAGTCTAAGAGTTTTATACTTAGAAAAATAGTTTTGAATGCAAAAAAAATCATTTGGATTCAAGGTAAGCAACTCATTCTCAAGTTGATGACCCCGAATTTCATTGTGTTTACCAAACACAGATTCCAACTTTTCCCAAGCTTGATCAGTTTCATCAATGTCAGATATATGGAATCACAAATCAGTAGAGATTGACATCCCAATCAATCCACGAGCTTCATCACATCTATTTTCCCATTTAATTTTCTTATCATCATCAGTGGGTTCTGTTTCTTTCCCTGAGGTCATCCTGAAAAGTCCCCTACTTCGCAGAACATCCTCCATACAAGATTTCCATGAGAAATAGTTAGAACTTGTAAGTATAATATCACAAGGGGCGGCCATACTATAAACTAATTGCTGAAAGAACATAAACTGACTATCTGGATGCAAAGAGCTCGAAAAAATATGCGGTTTTAAAAAAAACGGCACTTAAAACGGATTCTGGATGATGAAGTTATGCTTGATCAAAAGAAATGTTGAAGATGTCCCCAATAGTGACGTGGCAGATATTAACTTGACCAACTAAACAAAAGAACCCCCCTCTTCCAAAGATCAACCTTTGACAATCACTTTACAATAAAATTGCTTTGAAATGAATCACTTTTGTAGAATAAGTGAGGTTCACTTTTACAATAATGTACTTTTAAATAATGTGGCAATAAATTAAAAAAGCTTAAGTGACTCACTTTTATTTTATTTTATTAATGTTAAATGCACTTTTACAATAAAGTACTTGAAAATAGAAATTGCATGCACTAAAAAGTAGCTTGATAAGATTTGAACTCAAGACTTATCAAGGTGTAAAGCAACTTTGGACCAAGTGAGCTAAGTTTAAAAGGTACATAAAAGTATGGAAAGAGGAAGGGTTTTTTTTTTTTTTTTACTCTTCTCTCTCGTTTTCTGTGCTTGCTTTCTTTTCCTGCAAATCACAAAAAAAACGAAAAACAAAAACAAAAAAAACTTTTTTCCACACAATGGGGTTAGATCTTGGTTAGCTTACCCAGAAAGTCTACGTTTTCAAGTTTCTTCGCTATTTCTGATTTTCCGTGATCACACAAGGTGCACGACAAAGAGCATACGTAGCCGAGAAGACAAGAAAAAAAACTTTCCCTCACTGTTTCTGATTCGCCGCGATCGCGCAAGGTGCACGACAAAGAGCATACGTAGCAAGGGAAGGCAACAGTCCGAGACTAAAACAAAAAAATCTAATAATAAGACTGATAAAATATGAGAGATTTAAAAAAAAAAACAAATCCATCACTGTAACATTATACCTTCAGATTTGCCGAAATGGGTGTTTCTGGAGGAAACGAAAATGGTTTTCGGTGGAACGAAAACTATTTCCAAATGAAAATGACTCTCCGGACGCAGTGGAATAGCTCCCATAGGCCACAAATGCACAGAAAATCTAGAACCAGAAACCCTTTCAAAGTTTCATCAACACCAGTTCCAGATCTTGATCAAAACTGAAAGCGACTCTTCATAAAAGCTCTGATACCATGTTAGGGTACATAGGGTACTCCCAAAGGACCGAACACCAAGAACAACCGCTTCACACAAAAAGATCACAGATTAATACACCAATGTTTTTCACGTGGTTAAAACCATCGAGAGGGAAACAGTCCACGGCCCCAGCCAAATAGCTACTTGGAGCAATTTATTATGCAAAAGAAAAAAAGTTACATGAGCTTCTCATAATCAATCTACTAGCCAAGGACCCTCTATGCTCTTTAAATAGAGATCATAGACCAATCGGGTGTTAAGCCACGGATCAATGGTAGGTATGATCTAAGAGAAGTTGAACCGTCGGATCACTCTATGTCTAGAACATATCGTGACCATCGGATTAGAATATTTACAAATGCATACTAAAGAAACACACTTTTACCTGACGGATATATTACACAAGTTGATCTTAACTAACTCCTAAGTGTCTAAATATTCTAACACCTATGGCATTTTATAATACCTGTCGAGGCTTAAACCTGATTGAAATGACTTATGTAAGTCTAAATAGAAGTCGTAAACAAAAATTTTAACCATTACAATTTAGGGTAAGTAAAAAACCCTTCATCTGTTACAAGAATCGCTGAATGAACAGTCTTTTCATTCCTGCAAAAACCACTTAAAATTTCAAGTAAGCACTTAGTGGTCAAACAGTAATGTCATGGCTTAAGCTGAGTATGTAAATCAAAAATTTTTTACATCTTCCCAGGCCATAAAGGCTTAACTAAAACCCTTAAGTTACGGCTGCAACAACCTTAAAATATTTTCCACATAACAACCTCTAGGTTTTTTTAAAAGTAGTATAAAAAAAAAAACAAGAAGCAATAACCTAACAAGTAAACGAAGGCCGAGCCACAACCAGCATAGCGAAGCTTCCATATTTTCCAACCACCACAACATAAATTGCAGGAGAAACCTTCAGTATAACCGGAGCTTACCAGGGTTTACGTGGCAGAAGGTTGGAGATATGTGCTAGAAGCTAACACCAAAAGCCGGGAGAGACACCTGTGCAGTAAACAATGTTAATTATAACCTTTAAAATATATTTGAAATTTATAAAATTTTCATGAAATATAAACCTTGACAAATGTTACCTGGTAATGATCTCGTTTTGGAGAAGTCGTGGAAGCAAAGGCTCTAGAGCCAATTCAATGGCACCTTGGAGAGTGATGCCCCAGAAAGTATTAATGCGTCGAGTGCAACTGAAGACCCTAAGCCACAATTCTAAGGAAACTAACACCACGAATAGGAGTACCTCAATAAGAAACAATGAATACTCTTGTTTTAAAAACAGAATGGAATCTATGGAGCGAAAGAACTCGGAGAATATAGACACCAGTGATGAAGAAGAATCCTATGAATACGAGAAAGAGGAGGTTGCTAAAGAAGTAAAAGTGATCATGATGCTGATGAGGGCTAGTAATAGACCCAGAGTTGAAGTCCCTATGTATGAACGTAATCTTAATGTTGAAGAAATCCTGGACCGGATCAATTCTTTAAATAAGTATTTTGACTTTGAATAAATTGAAGACAAAAAGAAGGTGAGATATGCAGCGACCAGACTAAAAGGACATGTAGCTATCTAGTGGGATGAACTCCATATTTACAGAGAAATAAGTGGCGAGTCTCAAATTTATTTTTGGGATAAAATATTGTATAAAATTATGAGTCAATTTATGCCTAAGGATTATATGTTAAATCTCATTAGACAGCTACAGAACTTTAGACAGAAAGGTATGATTGTTAAGGAACATACTGAAGAGTTCTTTAAGATGAATATTAGAGTTGGACAGACAGAAGGAAACATAGAAAGACTGGCCAAATATATAAATGGATTGATATTTGAGATATAAGATGAGATATAAGAAGAGGAAGAAATAGAGAAGTGAAATGCTATACATGTGGAGAAATTGGACACTTGTCATGGGAGTGTCCAAGGAAAAAACCCACAGCTTAGAGGAATATAAATATTGTTGAAGCTCGTGAGGAATCCAATGAAGAAACATAGCTAAATAATCCTCTTGAGGAAGGAGAATATCTTATTCTAAAAAGAGTTTTGGTAAAGATAGAGAAGAAAGTGCATGGACAAGCTCAGAGAAAGAGTCTATGTTTTTTGGAGTAAATGTAAGTCACAAGTTAAGTGTTGTAAAACGGTCATTGACAGTGGTAGTACAGATAATTTGGTCTCCACAGAAATGGTAGAAAAGTTGGGATTAGAGAGGATGAAACATCCAACTCCTTATAAAGTGCCCTGGTTACAGAAAGGACATCATCTCTTAGTGTTTGAGCAGTGCAATGTGGAGTTTCAAATTTGTACTTATAAAGATGCGGTGTTATGTGATGTAATGCCTATGGATGTGTGCCATATACTCTTAGGGAGGCCATGGGAATATGACAAAAAAGTTGTTCATGATGGAAGAAATAACACTTATTCTTTGGAAAAGGATGGAAGAAGACATACATTGTCACTATTGGAAAATGAAGCAGTTCAAGAAGGTTCAGGATCAAATATTTTGTTGATGAATGGGAAGGAACTATTCCAAGAGATTAAGAAGGAGGATGAGCTACATTTTTCTCTTGTCGATAAACCAAAGGTAATTTTAACTTCTACAAATTTAGATGATTTTCCTACTGAAGTTAGAATATTACTTGATGAATATGGTGATATTATTGTGGATGAATTGCCAAATGCTTTAACTCCTGTAAGAAGCATTAGTCATAATATTGACTTGATACTTGGTGAAATTTTACCTAATAAAGCAAGTTCAAGATCTGTTGGATAACAGATTGGTGAAGGAGAGTTTGAGTCCTTATGCAGTACCCACTGTGCTTGGCCCAAGGAAGGATGGTGGATGGCATATGTGCTTTGAATCTAGACCAATTAATAAGATCACTATAAGTTATAGATTTCCTTTACCCTGTATTGATGATTTGATGGATTGTTTGATTGGTTCAAAGTATTTTTCAAATATATATTTGAAAAGTGGTTATCATCAAATAAGAATAAGAGAAGGGGATTAATGGAAAACTACATTCAAGACTAATTATGGATTGTATGAATGGTTAGTAATGCCATTTGGGCTTACTAATGCACCTAGTACTTTTATGAGATTGATGAATGAGGTATTGAAGGAATACACTGGAAAATTTGGGATAGTGTATGTAGATGATATTTTGATTTTTAGTTAGAATAGAGAAGAACATTTGAGGCATCTTAAGATGGTGTGGAAAACCTTAGAAAAAGAGAATCTATTGATAAATATGAAAGAGTGTAGTTTAATGAAGAAAGAGTTGATTTACTTAGGATTCATAGTTTGAGAAGAAGCATTGAAGATGGTTCCAGATAAGGTGTAAGCAATTTTAAGTTGACCAGTTCCAAGGAGTGCATATGAGGTAAGAATTTTTCATGGCCTTGTAATATTTTATAGAAAATTCATCAAGAATTTTAGTCAAATTTGTGCACCTATAATAGACACTTTCAGGGAAAGTATACAACCTTTCAAGTAGATAGAAGCAGTTGACAAGAATTTTAAATTGTTGAAGAAGAAGATCACTGAGAAGCCTGTTCTAGCTTTGCCAAGTTTTGATAAGGGTTTTTAGGCAGAGACAGATGCTAGTTCTAGATAGCAATAGGGGTTGTTCTGAGTCAAGAACAAAGACCAATAGTGTACTTCACTGAGAATTTGAATGAGAAAAAACAAAGGTATTCCTCATATGACAAATAGCTATATGTTGTTGTGCAAGCTCTCAAGAAATGGAAACATTACTTGATGCCTAAAGAGTTTGTATTATATTTTGATAATGATGCTTTACAGTTTATAAATAGCCAGCCTAAATTGAATCAAAAGCAGCTAAGTGGGTGTAATTTTTACATAAATTTTCCTTTGTGATCAAGCATACAAATGGGAAATCTAATAAATTTGTTGATGTTTTAAGTAGAGTAAGTTTGCTCTTGTGGGAAATTAAGGTCGGTACTTTGGGATTTGAAAATTTGATTGATATGTATAAGGAAGATATGGATTTCAAAGATGTGTATGCAACCTGTGAGAATCCAGTTACCCATAATAGAATCCAATCGTTAGACTACATGTTATAGGAAGTATTTCTATTCAAAAATAGTAAGTTATGTATTCCAAAGTGTTCTATGAGAGGAAATTTGATACAGGAGAAAAACGACAGAGGTTTGTTAGTACATTTTGGACAGGGAAAAACATTATCTCAAGTGATTACTTTCTATTTTTGGCCAGGAATTCAGCATGATGTGAATAAATTTGTTGAAAAATGTAGGATAAGTCAAGATGCCAAGGGAAGAAGACAAAATACTAGACTATATCAACCCCTACCTATTTCGACTAGGGCTTCGGATTACATCAGTATGGATTTTGTTCTGGGATTTCCTAGAAGTCAAAGGGGAAATGATTCTATTTATGTTTTAGTGGATAGGTTTTCAAAAATGACTTATTTAATGGTTTGTAAGAAGACCAATGATGCAACAAAAATTGCTAACTTATTCCATTAATAAATTGTGAAGTTGCTTCGTTTACCTTTAAGCATTGTGTCTGATAGGGATACTAAATTTGTTGTTCATTTTTTGGAGAAATCTATGGAAGAAGTTGGGTACCAATATAAGTTTTAGCTTTTCTTATCATCCTTAGACTGATGGCCAAACTGAAGTGGTAAATAGGAGTTTGGAAAACATACTGAGAAGTCTTGTGTATGAAAATCTAAAGAAGTGGGACTTAGCTATTGCTCAAGCTAAGTTTGTTTATAATGATTCAACTAATAGAAGTACAGTTATGAGTTCATTTCATATTGCATATGGAATGAACCTAAGAGGATTATATGAACTTATAAATTTGAGAGGACAGGAAAGAAGAAGTGTAGACAGTGAAAATTTTGCATCTAGTATGCATGAGCTACAAGAGGATGTGAAGAAGAATTTACAAGAAAGTGCAGGAAAATACAAACAGAGAGAAGATATTAAAAAAAAAGGAAGTTAATTTTCAAGTTGGAGATTTAATAATGGTCTATCTTAGGAAAGAGAGGTTTCCTAAGGGAACCTATAGTAAATTGAAGCTTAAAAAGATTGGACCTTGTAAAATTCTAAGGAATTTTTATGCAAATTCTTATGAAATAGAAATTCCTTCTGATCTTCAAATTTATCCTATGTTTAATGTTTCATATATATATCCTTGTAAAGATTCAGGTGTTTATGCAGAAGAAACAACTTCTGGTGGGGATGGTTCCTCTATAGATTGTAAAGGACAGTTACCACAGAAGATATGACCCCAAATTGAGGCTATCCTTGACAAAAGGATTTCAAGGAGTACCAGGGGCATGGATTATTTTCAGTATTTAGTCAAGTGGGACAATCAAACTTCTGAAGATGTGGCGTGAATGACAGAACTGGATATTTCCAAGTACCATGTACACCCTCAAAACTTATGGAAGAATTCTTTTCTTCCCCCAAAGTATGATAGAGGAGCATCGAGATAAAGTTCTTTGTTTATTGAAAATAAGTCAATGTTGTTTTTGCATTTCCATGTAATGAAATTATAGAAGGATAGGGTTAGTTATTAGAATTTATTTTGATTGTAATAACTAGAAATTTTCCACTATTATCCTCGATTCTTGTAAGAGGTTGCTTGAGGATAGGTTAGTTGTAGAATTCCTTTCTTAGGGGTTCAAATCTTTCTATTCGAATATGAGAGGTTGATGAATCTCTATTTAAATGCAATTGATCTAATGTATAAGCAAGAATAAGGGAATGATAATAGAGAGTAAGTAAGTGTGTTGGTTCATTGAATGAATAACAAAGTTTTAAAATATCTGTGTGTGCTTTCATATATTTGATGTCTTCCTTCAATAAATAGAAAATATGATTTTAAGTTCTCTTTGTCTAAGTGCGCATCTTATTTGATGGTTCAAAAAAACATTGAAAAATCCCCAACAACGTAGATTCGTTTTCGAATCACGAATTAATCATTCCATGAATTAATTAGACTATCACAGTATAATCCAAGAATCTGTGAAATTCAACAGATCAACGATGGTGGTGTTAGAATTTGAATGCCATTTATATCTTCAAGCAAATAGTTCTAATAATGTTTGCAATAAATGGAGAATGAATATACAAACTGAACAAAACAAAACACATAGGAAACAGATGAGTATTGCTCAGGAATTTACATTATCATTCACAATAATAAAATCTGGTGTTACAATAGTTTACATAGGAAAAGAATTCGAATGCATTAGGTAGAAATTCAAATCTATCCACTAGATCTAACTGTATCTAACTGACCACCTGACTCATGGTGTCTCAATCAATATCGGAGTCCATTAAATCAACTCCCATATTTCCAGCAACTCAATCAATCAGTGATAGCTAGTTAGCTCATTGCAACTAAGTGTGGTAGGTGGGAAAAGTCGCCTACTCCACATGCAACCATGCATTAGCCATGCATAACTAGCACTAGATAATTGATTTTGAACTAACTGAAAGTAACTGGGGGCTAACTAAGATGAACTAGTTCCAACTCCAACTAACTGGAGGAGGTTGGTGCCAGGATTCCCAGTGGCTCCTAAAATGTAAGGATTGGTCTAGTAGGCACCCAAGCTGATGCATGCACATGGAATAAGTGGCAGTTAACCTCTAGCAGTGTTCCCCACACTCTAGTGACTGGCACATGTGGCCCCATTAGGCCAAGTGGACCCAATTGTACTAGTGGACCCAAATAATTAATTAAGGTTCCAAGTTAGGATAAATAATCTAATAGACAATATGGTAAAGGGAGGATTAATAATCCTAACACACACCCTGAATCCTAACTTGGACAACTATGGGCCCTGGTAACAAGACCATAGGTCACCCAAATACAATATAAAAGAAATAATGCTTCTTAATACAACCAAGGAAATATGGAAAACCTCATGGGAAACCCCCCCTCAAGATAAGTAGAAATCCGGAAATACAAGTTAAAAACTTGCAAAATATTTTGTTGCAATTTGCAATAGTAATGCAGTATTTCGGTTCTTCTATGCAACAACATCCTGAATCTTTGCATGTGAAGATTTGAATCCAAAGAAAGTGATTATGTCTAGAGGAATCTTCCTCTTTGGAAGAAGAATAATGTGCCCAACTGAATCAGGAATATATACAACTGTAGGATGAAAACTGGACCCATGTAGAACAGTTGAAACCAACTAATGAGAGAGAAAAGGTGCTTGAGAATTCCAACCATGTGAGGAACACCCAAGAAATTGATATATTGAAGGCTTCAACATCAAACCATGTGAGGTATCATCAACCCCAAGTGCTAGGAACAAGTGTTCAGGTGGATGCAGAATGTCTCCAACTTTACTAGTTATGTGAGGAGATGAGCATGTGATAAAAAAATGTATGTAGAGAAGCCCTAGGAATGTGGAGAGCGAATGCTTAAGCTCCATAATCTGATATAGCTTCAGAAATAAAAAATATTTCAAAAAATATAATATCAGTAAAATCATAAGAGAGAACTAACATTGAATCCTCAACAACAAAATTGAAGGAGACTTGCGGTGCTTGATTTGTCACACCAAAGTTGATGAAACCCATTACAAGCAATATTGTAAGCTCTTGAATCTTGAAACCTGAACCAAATACTATCAGATCAGAAAATAAATCATATCTAAATAGGTTCATATTAGATCCAAAACTGTGAAGTGAAATCAAATCCTCAGCAAAAATTTTGAAGGAGACTTGCGGTACTTGATTTGTCACACCAAAATTGATGAAACCAGCTACAAGCAGTACTGAAAGCTCATGAACCCAAAACCTTGAACCAAGTAATATCATATCAAAACCAAATAGTATCATATCAGATCCAAATAATATCATATCAGATCCAAAAGTGTGGAATGAAATCAAATCTCCAGCTGTAATTTTGAAGGAGACTTGCGGTACTTGTTTCTTCACACCAAAATTGATGAGAACAACTACAAGCAGTACTGAAAGCTCATGAACCTGAAATATTGAACCAAGTAATATAATATCAAATCCAAATAAAATCATATCAGATCCAATAGAGTTCATATCATATCCAAGAGTTTGCTCCATCGAGATGGTAGATGCACAATTTTCTCCTTCTTCAAAATTCTGAATATTGGTGCATGCAATCATGTAGGAATTTGCTGGAAGCTCAAGATCAATGAGAGTGCTTGAATCACTCCTACAATCTGAAATTATTTCCAAAATATCCAAATATTTACAAAATATAATATCGGCAAACTCATGAGAGAAAACTTACATCAAATCCCTAGCAGAACTTTCGAAAGAGATTTTTGGTACTTGTTTCTTCACACCAAAATTGATGAGAACAACTACAAGAAGTACTGAAAGCTCTTGAACCCTATAACCAAGTAATATCAGATCAGATCCAATTAATATCATATAAGATCCAATAAAGTCCATATCAGATCCAAGAGTGTGCTACACCAAGATGGTAGATGCATAGATTTTTCCTTTTTCAAAACCCAGAGTATCGGTGCATATGTAGGAATTTGTTGGAAGCTCTAGATCAATGAGAGTGAATTGATCACTCCTACAATTTGATATTATTTCCAAAATATCCAAAGAATTACTTATTTTCACACCAACAACATCATTACAGATATAGAAATCAAATTCCTCTCCCTTTCTTGGATAAATAACTGGTAAACTATGCACAAAATTTATAATAGAAGAATTACTGGAGAATTTTTGCATATAATGGAAGGAGAGATTTTCTTTAATAACAGAGATTCAAATGTCTTCTTCTGGATCAGCCATGTGAGGAGACGAGATATCAAATATCTCATACACTTCCAGAGAAGCAGGAGAAGGAGTCACTCCAAGGAGACTTTCTTCAATTTGAATTGATTGCAAGGAAGATTCTGCTTCTTCTTCATCTTGAAAAACTTGATCGGAGAGAGTAAAGACCGAGACTTTTGAGTAAATAACTCTTGTGGTTCTGAATGTGCTCCCCAAATTGCTATAACAATCCTCATTGTGCTTCCCAAAGATTCTATCCAGATCTATCCAGAGATCCTTTGGGTATTCTATAAACTCAATAAGCTCTATAAGCAACCTTGGAGAAAACGTCCCACATATTTCTCCATAAGCTCTATCACCATCATTTACCCAGACATTCTCATATTCATAAGACTCTTTATCAAGTCCCATAGATACCTTGCCTCTTCAGAGATGCAATCACCTTCAACTTCCATTCTAAATATCTTGTGGATGGAGTAAGAAGAGGAACTGATAATATTGAATCCATATGAAGTTGAACCTGCAAAATATTACTGCAAAACTAAAAAATTTCAAACTATGTTAGAATCATGGTTTTCCTCTCTACATGAACAAATTTCCAGGGTCTGTCACACCCTCTCTACTGCTCTGAATAAATCAAGAGCTAGCAAATCATCATAGGGGACTTCTTTGGAAACCTAGTTGCTTCTGATGTTCGATGGGGGAAACAAGCATGAAACCTACGTGAGAAGGCTCTAATACCATATTAGAATTTGAATGCCATTTAGATCTTCAAGTAGATAGTTCTAATAATGTTTGCAGTAAATGGAGAATGAAGATACAAACTGAACAAAACAAACCATACAGGAAACATATGAGTATTGCTCAGGAATTCACAGTATCATTCACAATAATAAAATCCAATGTTACAATAGTTTACATAGGAAAAGAATTCGAATGCATTAGGTAGCAATTCCAATGATTGATTTAGATGTCCTACTCCCATTTCAACCATCCTATCATATATATGGATGGGGAATACACTGATGTTGGAAATTGAAATCTGTTTAGAACATTTGTAGAGACCAATTTCTTTTCCTTATTTCTCTCAACAATCAAGTGTTGGGATACCCCTTCACCCATATCTATAAGTGGAAGAGGTCCTTCCCTTTATTTTGGCTCTATAATATCTATGCTTGCACTATCAAGTGGAAATTGTGGCATGGGGATCATCTTGTATGATTAATATTCCTTTGTTTTAGATCTACAATGTTGTTGAATTTAACATAAGTGCAAGGGTATGCATCTTCACTATCAGTTCTTTTTTATCACGATACTTATCTCTCAAGAGCCATTTACTTTGATGTGTGGGGCATCACTTACCTATGGCTTTCTTCAACTTTTGATTTGGAGGGAAATTCTTCATAGGAATATTTGATTGATTATTCCATTGTTGGGAAATTTCCTTTCATCGCACTTTGTGGAATTACCTTTGTTGATTTTTTCCATACCAGATCTTTATTTACAAGTACAACACAAATTTAAAAGATAATAAAATGAAGAAAGCAGGTAAGAGTGATATCTTAAGATTACAGCTAATGGTCAACTTGTTGGAACATTAAATCAACTTTAAAAATGCAACATCCAAAATTATCAAAACCTTCTCGAACCCATTCGAATAGGCAATAACTATCTAGAATGGTATGAAAGGGTGGTCGAATTGGATTGAAAGGTGCCTGACTGGTCCAAATAACAGTGACTTCAAAATTTTGATATGCGTCCAATTAAATAAAATCATACATTTCCCTCTCTAAAAAGGGAGGAAAAATGCATTCTAATGGTTAAAAGCTCGAAGAAAACCGCATTTTGTCTCTTGGCATTTTGATTTTTTGTTTCTTTCTCGAATGGATTGATTTCATCCATTTGATTCCATGATTTTATGACGGCCCAACGTTTCTCTCCTCCGCGTCAATTCTTATTAAAAGAAAAGTGTCAAAATCGATTGCGTGTTCACGTAGCCATTAGTCAAATTACATCTCCACACACTTATTAAAGTTGGTGACGTGAATATAATGGCTTGATGTGATTATGTTTGGTGGGAACAATAGTTTGGTGATAAGGTTAGTGATGTGAATATAAGTTTGGATCTCTTATTTATATGAGTGATATTATTAATATAGTTTTATTTTTAAATCTTGATTTTTAAGTATATAGAGGAATCTAATTTCTTAAATGTAATTTTTTTTCATTTCCACAAAAAATTACACTTCAAGAAATTTGATTTTCTTGGTTTAATGTATTTATGTTTGTTTTTATTTTTTTTATTTTATGTAATTAATTTTTTTTATAACATTATATAAGGTTACATTAAGTGACAACATACTCCATATTGGGATGTAGAGCACCTCAACTAGAGAACACCACTAGTGTATTATTATTATTATTCATTTATTTATTATGGAATAGATGGACACTTTCCCTCACCCAAACTATAGAAATGTGCCTTCTCCACCCAAAAATATTATTAATGAGATTTTATCAAAACTAGTAACAATGAAGATGGTAGTATTGAAGTTAGTATAACTTATAATTAATTGAATCTTATGAAGATTAATGATATTACTGAAAAATGATGTATTATTGAAAATATTATTGGATATAATGTAATTTTGATTACAAATTGTGGTTAGTGATTATGTTTTATAATTTTTTATGTTAAATAGGTTGTTATGAATGACTGCATAGTGATTATTGGTAGAAAAAAATGATATGCATTTGTTGAAAAGGATTCGTGGAACATATTCATGGTATGGCATAGTATATAGGGTGACCATTAATATGCCTTTTTTTAACATGTCAAATGCAAAGTTGAAATCCCATTGAGACAATGATTAGGATATGGTTCTAAACATAAGTACTCCATGGCATTGGCGTTAAGTGTTAACTAAATTCTTATGACAACTTGTTTGATGTAGGTATATATGCTCAAAAAACATATATACCTGTACTAGGTGAGTGTAGGTTCAAACTTTGCTTGTTTATCACAAGTTTTCAAAAGCACTCAACATTGTAACGGATCTATATGTGGTGCATATGATCCCGCCAGAGTGCAATAAATTACATAGATAAGAATTTTGTATCTTGTACCGAGTATGGGATCAACACTAACAAAATAAGAAAAGGTTGAATACCAACTGAAAGATTAGAACGAAGGGCGTAGTTCTTTTCATGCCTTGAGATATGATGCAAGGGCATCCAAACCTGTGACCAACTAACACTAATAGGAAAAGATAATTTGAATGGAATTGGAAAGTCGAGGCTTCCAAGTGAAAGAAAGTGTTTTTTATAAGCCCAAATGGTTAGGTCAAAGTAGACAAGTTGATAGATACATTTGAAAAGGAAATGGGCCAGTCATAGACCATGTACGATAGAAGAAGGAAGGTGGTGTGAAGTCACTTGGAAAAGTTGAAACTCTTCATAGTAAATGGAGAGGAAGTTGAGAACAAGAGGTTGGGAGAGACTAGAAGTTGGCTTGAGTCAAGATGACCAAATCACATCCGATGTCAAGAATCTATTTCGAGGATTAGGTGAGTTGGTGGAAAATATGACATAGGTGATGTTGAATACAATGAATTAGTGAAAGGAAGGAGACAACAACAATGATGAGACAACCAGAGGACTGGAATATGACTGGAGTCAGAGGAAGACTCAATTGAGGATGAAAGAATATCAAGCTAAAGAGTTATCCAAATTGAAAGGAAGTTGATAACCCCAATCTTGAGTGAATGGGGTAATGTATTACCTAGGGAAGGAATCCAACCAAGTCATGGTCAAGGTGAGGACCAACTGAGTACTAGTTGAATTAGAATCTAGGTTGTCAATGTAGGGTGAAGATAATTGAGTAGCAGTCAAATAGAAACCATCTTTGGCTGGTCTAGGTTAAGGGAAGGTCGACATGACAGAAGAACCGGTCAATTGAGTATTGGTTAAGTTGAAGATATATACAACTAGCTAAAGGATTTGTTGATTTGTGACAAGGAGAGATGGATTTTAGTCGAGATATGATGACAGGAAAGGCAAAGTAGGTCAAATAATTTGTCGACCGAGTTAGGAAGAGTCAGGATTGACTGCACCAACTCTAGAGTAGAAATGAAGTCAGTAGATTAGCTAAGAGAAAATGGGATCCAACATGGATTAGTTGGCTCCTGAAGAAGATAGAAATGAATAGAAATTTAGGACATATCCCAAGGAGGTAAAGATATTGAAGACACCATAGAAGGTGTCCAATGAATTTTTTTACGAGTAGCGGTCATAAGTTTAATGATGGAAAGCATAAGAACCAATCATGTCATGGACACGTCAAGGAGTAGTTTCAACATTTATTGCAAAGTAACGGTGGTGGTTGAGATGCTAAATGGAAGTGCACGCCATGGAGATTTATGGAGGAATCTAGAGGATTCTAGAAGCTACCTAAGTGGGAAAGTGCGGCAATGAATTCCAATTATAAATAGAATCTACAATAGAGATTGAGGGGGATTCCCTCTCGAGCCATTTTATGGTGTTTGTTTTTCTTTTGTATAGTGTAGAGCCTACTGAGGAAACATGGACTTCACCCTGAATGTAAATTTCACCATTGTATTTGAATTCAACTAATATAAAGTCGTAATCCTTGTCATCTTATTATATGTTGTGTGCATTTTGTTGTATTCTTTGATCTGTAGAGTGGTCATATTGCATCTACTCAAGTTGATCTTGAAAGCAGTCTAGTTAAGCTTGCATCAAATGTGGAAAATAAAATGTGACGATGAATACAATTTATTGATTCTATTCAAATTGAAAGGTCCTTATCAAGTATTATCTTCTACATTTCCCTCAACTATGGATTCACTTTGATATCATTGTATTTAAAATGGATTCTTTTGAGATTTTTTGTGAGCGCCTCATCAGAGAATAATCCAAGCTTATGCATCTAGATTCCCTCTCAAAGTCAAAAAATCAATCTCTTGTGGCCCATACCTCTAAACTTAAGCATAAAGCCTCATATGAAAAGAAGAAATATTCTTGTTAACGTGGTTAAACTCCCTCCAAACCCTAGCATAAAACCAAATAATCTCCACCTTCCAAATCCAATGAGTCTTCCTCCAAGACAAATAAGAAACAGTTAGATGAAACTTGTAGTTTTTATGATGGCAGAGGGCTTGCATAATGAAAATGTTTGAAGAAATTTTCATTGATTGAAGCCATGCAACAAAAAAAATAATTGTGTCCAAACCTCATTCAACATTTAAAGGGAATGTTGTATCTACTTGGAATTTATATGCATATTCTGATAGGTTTCTATTTTATTCAGGTGCATCTCATCATAGGTCTCATTCCAATGAGTTACTTCCTTTTGCACTTGACTGTAGCATTCATCATATTGTAATTCGATAGTCTACATAACTTGATGTTTTAGGATCAAGAACTATCCACTTAGATGAAGGGTGCATCAATTGTGTTGTTCTTGTTCTTGATATATATGCTAATCTACTATCATATCAAATATATCATTATGGTTATGGGATAAAAATAGATTTCTCTCCTTATGATGTAGTCATTCGATAACTACATAAACCAATAATTGTTGTTTCCTCTCGAAGAGTTGAACATAACTCCAAATTGTATAGATTTATTGGATTTGAGTCTTTCTTGGATTCCTCTTTTGTTTCACATGTTGATTCTTTTAATTGGATTGGCATGAATGATTTTGACATCTAAACTATAGGTATTTGCGGTAGCTAAGCACACAAAAACTGGTTCAAGGATTCCCTAAAATTTCATGTAATGATGGATTTTGTCTAGGATGTGTTCTTGACAAACAACATCAATATCCTTTTCCAAAAGGAAAATCCACATGTGTTGCGACACCTCTTGAGTTGGTATATATTAATCTCATGACCTTTCCAACTCGCCAATTTCCATGGGCTAAGTATGCACTGACTGCACACAGATAGTGGGGGGAGTATGTAGGTCAGACATTCAAGGATTTTTGTGCCATGCTTCACTAACATTATGTTCCCTACAACCCTAATCAAAATGGCATTGCTGAAAAAAAGAACATGACATTGAAAGAAATAGTGAACTACATGATTTAGTCTAAGAACATGTCATATTCCTTCATAACCGAAGCGGTTAACTATGAAAATTACATTCATAATTGGATGTCTAATAAAGCAGCATTGCATGTGAATGTAGAAAAATATTTGATCCATGCTAAATCTAATGCCTCTACTTTTTAGAGTATTTGACTTTACAACATGGGAATTAATTCCAAATCAAAAGAATAAATATTTGAGAAGCATATCCAACCATTGACATATGTTGGTTACTGTGAGGATATTGACATATATAGGTTATTTTATCATATTACTAAAGATGTTATGTTTCAAACGGTTGTTTGTTTTGATAAGAATATAAAACACATATATGATTCTACTCTCTCTATAGATTTCCTTGATGGTGGAGATCATGTTGATAGTTTTTTTTTTTGTATAAAAGGAAGACGAGGAACATCACACAACCGTATATCAGGAAAATATGCCAGTAGAAAATCAACCAACAACAATTGAGAATCCTACACAGGAATAAATTGATCAGTAACAACAATTGAGAAGGATCTTTTTGTTAAGTTTCCATATGCTAGACTAGATTCAATAGTATTCACTTCAAAAATAACAACATCATATCAAGAATCAATGATAGAAACACAATCACAAGATGGACATAGAATTTATCCTGGGAAACCCTCAATGGAAAGAAAACCCAGTAAAAACTTCCTCTATATAATGTATAAAATATAACCCAAAAACAATTGATCTCCTCCTTATGTTCTCTCTCTCTCTCTCTCTCTCCTATGCGCTACACAAGTGAGTGAGTGTGTGTCCAAATAAGAACCGCATCTCCTCTATTTATACTAATTGTCAGTTGAATTTTTTCACTAGACAAGTTGGTCCCAATAAACTGTCTGGGCCGACTTCACCTAGGAATACTCAAAAAAGTATATAATATTATTAATTCTGATACTAAATACCCAAGACAATAGGAGGATTTACCTCATGACTCAATGATGACCAAATAAAATAGTAACACCTCATCAGAGGAATAATAACATCTCCCTTGGGTTACATCAGTAAAATACATTTAGAATATCCTTTGAAGTTACAATATTTCAACACTACCCCTTAACGATAAGGTTATTCTACAGACAACATCATCATATACTATAGGAGAATAAAGAGACAATTACAACAGTACATTGAGGAGATAAATCTATACGCCACAAGAAGTTTTTCACAATTAGTAACTTGGAACAGTTACTCTTCATCTTCTACATAACATCATCACTTGATCCTTTCTTTGCAACAACGCATTGATCTTTCGATCCTTCGTAGCAGCACTTCGATATTCTAGATCCTTTGTAGTAGTACTTCGATATTTAGATCCTTTTCATCGGAACTTTGATCTTCTCATCCTTTGTAGTACTTTGATCCTTTGCAGTAGCACTTCGATCTTCTCAATCCTTTGTAGCAGCACTTTGATCTTCTGCAGTAGCCTTTTGATCTTCTTGATCCCTTATCGCATCACTTTGATCCTTTTTTATCCTTTTTGCAGTGGCACTTTGATCCTTTCGATCCTTTGTAGCAACACTCTGATCCTTCTTGATCCTTTTCAACCGCACTTCGATCTACTTAACCCTTCGTTGTTGTACTTTGATGTACTTGATCCTTCTCCACCACGTTACCTGTAGTACACATGATCTATTTGCGGGATGACCAATCCCGATCACTTTAGGATGATGCAATCCTCCATCAGCATGATCCATGAAATCGATCAGCTGAATCGTCTACAACTAAATGTAGATCTCGACCACACCTAGTTTCGGCCCTATCATCTGTGAGGACTCATCGTAGACCATCCATACCACACAGGGTAGGACCACTCACAAGTGAGTGTTATACTACGGTATCTACACTCACATGTAGGTATACTCTACCAAGTGAGAGTATTGTCTGCATAGAAAATATCGACCTCATACACAATGTCAGCCAATTGTAGAACATCCATACTACACAGGTTAGGACCACTCCCAAGTGAGTTTTATACTACGTCGTCTGTGAGAACTCATCATAGAGAATCCATACCATAGAGGTTAGGACCACTCCCAAGTGAGTGGTATTCTATGGAATCTACATATGAATGTAGGAATACTCTCTATATAAGAGTATCATCTGCATAGTAGATCTTGACTGTATACACAATGTCAGTCCTGGGGTCCGTGAGGACTCATCGTAGAGAATCCAGACCACATAGTTTAGGACCACTCCTGAGTGAGTGTTTAATCTATGGTATCCACAACTGAATGTGGGTACTCTCCAGGAGAGTAACATCTTGCAGGGCCATCCTTAGCTAGTAAGGACCACTCTCATGAACAGATAGTTATACCTGCTATCCTCGAGAGAGGATACTATCATCCAAAAATGAATGTGAGTACTATCCATGCAAGAGTAGCATCTATAGGGCCATCCTTAGCTAGAAAGGGTCGCTCTCATGAAAAGAGTGTTACCTTCCATCCTCAAGAGAGGATAATATCTTCCACAAAAAATGTCAGACCATCATCACTGTCAGCCATCATCGATGTTAGTCTCATCATCACTCCCCCTTTCCTGGGAAGTTTCCATATTATCAACCTGCTCCCCCTTTGTCCGAGGAGGGTCCATGTTTCCGACCTGATCTTCCTTTTTCGAAGAGGGTGCATCATTTGTAGTCCCATCACTTCTCCTCCTTGCAGGGAAAGTCCTTCCAAACTACACCAAGCTTGTCATGGGAATACTCGAACTTCATTCGAGATAGAGGCTTGGTCAGTATATCAGCAACTTGCTCATCGGTACCCACATATTGGAGCTTGATGGCTCCCTTTTGTACCATATCCCTTATATAGAAATATCATATTTATATATGCTTCGATTTGTCGTTGAACGCTGGATTCTCTGTCATATTTATACAACTCTGGTTGTGACAGAAAATTACTATGGTGTCCACCTCTGTCACATATCCCCCCCCCCCCGCCTCAGAGGAGAAACATGACCATAGTCCCACACATTTGATTAAAGTGCATCCATATGCTTGAAGTTCAAGCTATTCATCTTTGTATAAATTCTCTAACTTCCCTAATAGCAAATAAATTGCTTCTATCAAAGCTCAATTCGACGACCTATGAATAAAAAACTCAGAGGAGATTGAACGGCAGAGAAAATCACAATGAGAATCGACGGTCACAATCTGTTCCGAATTTGGAAACAGATCTACGACGGAGAATAAATCTCGTAAGAGTCAACGGTGTGGAAAAAATTGAATCTGTGGAATCAGGGAAATATGAAAATTTCAGTCCCTCATCCTGCATCCC
>LPNX010151657.1:69462-109001 GCA_001517045.1 Pseudotsuga menziesii | reverse complement strand
GCATCCCGCATCTTGCATGCAGAATAGACCATTGCAGAAATAATCAATTGCGGAATTAGAGATCGTGATGTCGCATCCTACATTCCTGCATATCGCATGTGGAAGGGAGAGTTGTGGAAGGAAAAATATGTGGGGAACAGAGTTTATAGAAGTTTTTTTCCGCATCCCGCATCCCGCATCTTGCATGCAGAATAGACCATTGCAGAAATAATCAATTGCGGAATTAGAGATCGTGATGTCGCATCCTACATTCCTGCATATCGCATGTGGAAGGGAGAGTTGTGGAAGGAAAAATATGTGGGGAACAGAGTTTATAGAAGTTTTTTTCCGCATCCCGCATCCCGCATCTTGCATGCAGAATAGACCATTGCAGAAATAATCAATTGCGGAATTAGAGATCGTGATGTCGCATCCTACATTCCTGCATATCGCATGTGGAAGGGAGAGTTGTGGAAGGAAAAATATGTGGGGAACAGAGTTTATAGAAGTTTTTTTCCGCATCCCGCATCCCGCATCTTGCATGCAGAATAGACCATTGCAGAAATAATCAATTGCGGAATTAGAGATCGTGATGTCGCATCCTACATTCCTGCATATCGCATGTGGAAGGGAGAGTTGTGGAAGGAAAAATATGTGGGGAACAGAGTTTATAGAAGTTTTTTTCCGCATCCCGCATCCCACAAGTTGCGGAAAGGAAAGGTTGCAGAAGGAATTTTTTGCGGAAATTCAACCTACTAACAGAAGTCTTGGGAAGATTTGATCATTCAGGCCATCACCAATTCGTCCATCTAAGTTCCATAACTTAATTCACAAAAATGTATTGAAAGAAACATACATAGATGCATATAATTGCAATTATACAACGGAAGCAATTAATCAATTCAACACATTAAACATATTCATCATATTTCATGAAGAAAATACCATTTGCATATATTAACACAAAGATACTTATCTTTGAAAGAAGTTTGTTCCATAATACGTCGCTCAAATGTTCCACCCAACCATAGGCCAGTGCGCTCATTAATCTCTCAGCAACACTGCCACCCCCGAGATGGGCATCATTCCTACAAGGAATAAGGATCACTAGCATGCTCACACATAGCTAAGAATACAACCAAAATCAGCCAAGCCAACATAGTTGGGTTTTCCAGGTTACAAAAAAACAAGAAAATATACTGCTCGGCTTATTACAGTAAGTCAAGCCAACATTCTCATTAAGGACCAACCAAGCCATCTAATAGATGGGTTTATCAGGCTGCATAAGAACTGGAAAACTTAAACTGCTAAGCTAGTGAGCTCAACCACCGAGCTGTGGAAACATGCACTAGATTAGGATTGGCTCCTAAAACATCTACACACCCAACACGGCGAAGCATCCCCTTCTCTACTACATAGTCCCTTAGGATATGCCTTCCCTTCCAGTGTTTTTCAGGGTGTGCAAAGAAGAAAACCAGCCCCCCTAGATCTATTTTTGAGGTTCCTTCCTACACTAGGTTTATCAAGCTAGTTCATATCCAATTCCACTCCAAACCTTTTGATACCAAGGAAAAATATGCACACATAGCAGAATACAAGGTTAACACAGCAAAATATACTTCCACTCGCTCTGTGACAGAGGAGACCATTGCATAACCACTCTTAGGATGGTAACAACAGGAGAACAACACAGAACAAAACATAGTTCTACAAAACAGGATGAACGCACAGTGTGTATGCACAGGATGGAATAGGGAATGATCAAAATCGACCACAACATTTTGGGTGAAAGACCCCATGATGGACTGCATGTACACCAATGAGAAAAAAAAGAACCGAAAACGTTGAAGGATGGATGATCAAAATGTCCCACCACTCCCCAAACGTGAGGGAAGATGAAATGTGAGTGCATGAGGGAATGGGCATACATTTTCTGGGTGTTTTCTTTTGACACATGGTTTTTCCCCCATGGCTCAAGTTTAAACATTCCCCCTCCATGTTCCTTAGTAAATCATGCCCCCATCTCATTATTTGTTGCATTGACATAGCTGGTTGTGGATTTTTAATTAAATTGCATATTTATATGATGTCCAAAATTGTATACTATGCTTGACTTAGCACGATAAACCATAGGCATCAACCTCGATCACCTATACCCAAAATGCCAGTCAATGGCAGGGCCTTAGCCTTGAGCTCCTTTCCGTGATTCCATACAATATTGTCATCAGATATATTTAGTGAAAAATGGGGCCAAAAATGGGGTGTTAGATTCTCCTCCCCCTTCAACAACACTGTCCTCAGTGCTTCACAAAATTGAACAAAAATGCTACATTGGAACCACCCTCAGTGCTCTGCAGAATTGAACAAAATTGGATGTGCCAATCGCATGGCATCCTCCAACTCCCATGTAGCCTCTTCAGGACCGTAGTGCTCCTATTGCACCTTTACCTGCCCTATGGATCAGTTCTAGAGCATTATGACCTTCTTGGCGAGGATACGCATTGGCTCGATTTGGAATTCTCCCTCGGGTTCCACCTAAATCACATCCAGATTTATCACATGGTTAGGATCATGTACATATCTATTAAGCAAAGAAACATGAAAAACATTATGAGCCCTAGTGCTAGCCGAAAATGCAAGTCTATATGCAACTGGCCCTATTCTTTCAAGCACTTCAAATGACCCACAGTATCTAGGTGATAGATTGGCACAACTTCCAAGATTCAAGGAAATCTTCTTTGCCCTCACTCTGAGGTAAACATGATCCCCAACAATGAATTCCCTATTCACCATATGCTTATCCACATAGCCTTTTTGTCTGTCTTGGGATGCTTTTATATTTTTCCTGATCTTTACAATCTCCTACTCCATCTCCTTGAGCAATTCTGGACCAAGCACAACCCTGTTCACTGGATTATCCCAAGTCACTCGTGTCTTACACCTCCTGCCATACAAAGCTTCATATGGACTCATCCCCAAGGATGCTTGTTGTCCATTGTTATAAGAAGACTCTACCTAGTGTAAATAATCTTCTCACTTGGTTGGTTTGTCCATCACATACATGCGAAGCATGTGTTCAAGTACTTGGTTAACTCTCTCTGTCTTCCCATCAGCCTGAGGATGGTAGGAAGTGCTGAAATTCAACTTCATCCCCAAATTTGTAAACAAACCCTTCCAAAAATTGGAAGTGAACTTGGCATCTCTGTCAGAGACTATTGCCTTAGGAAGTCCATGCAATTTGAAAAAATCTTTCATGAAGATTTTTGCAATGTCATCAGTCTTATGCGTAGACTTAACCAGTATAAAATGTGTTGTCTTTGTCAACTTGTCCACCACAACCATGATGGAATCATGTTGTCTCCAAGTCATTGGAAATCCTATAATAAAGTCCATGGAAATAACTTCCCATTTACATTCTGGAACTAGAAAAGGCTGCAACAAAATTGCTGGGTGTTGATGCTCAACCTTCACCTGCTGACATTTCATGCACCTTGAAATATATTCAGCCATGTACTTTTTTATTCCTGGCCAAAAGTATTGCTTTCTAGCTGTAGCAATTGTCTTTTGATATCCTGGGTGCCGAGAATATGGAGCTTGATGGATCTCATCCATAACAACCCTCCTCAATTTTGCTACACCTGGAATCTAAATCCTGGTATTATAAGTAAGGAGTCCATCTTTTTCTAATTTATATCCCTCATACTTCTTTTCAAGGCTTTGCTGCTACAACTTGTCTTTTACCTGTACATACAATTCATCTTCAGCAGCATGATTAACAATCTGTTGTCTTAAATCTGGCTGGAAAATACTAAGAGATGCCACATGCATTTCCTGCACCTTCCTGTTGATTGCATCAACTACCTTATTCTCTTTTCCTTTTATGTGCTTGATTTCAAAATCAAACTCACATAAAAGATTCAGCCATCTAGCTTACCTAGAATTTAGAGTAGGTATATTAAACAAATACTTCAGATCGTAATGGTCTGTTCTTAGCTCAAATCTTCTTCCCATCAAGTAATGGCTCCACATCTTGAGAGAATGTACTATAGATGCAAGTTCTAGATCATGAGTGGCATAGTTCTTATCATGCTCCTTCAACTTTCTTGACTCATAACATATTACGTGGTTGTCTTGCATAAGAACTCCTCTAAGTCCTGGACCGCATGCATCAGTGCACACCACAAAATATTTCTCTGGGTATGTAACTTTCAAGAGTGGTGCACTTGTAAGAATATTCTTCAACTACTGGAAACTTTCTTCACACCTCGATGTCCATTAAAACTTTATCCCCTTCCTTTGAAAATAAGTGATGGCATGTGCAACCTTGGAGAATCCTTCAATGAATCTCTTGTAGTATCCTGCAAGTCCCATAAAAGATCTTACATCTGCCACATTTCTTGGAGTAGGCCAATTCATAAAGGATTCAATCTTTTCAGGGTCCACAGAAATACCCTCTTCTGAGATAATGTGACCCAAATACTGAATTATATCTTTATAGAAGTCACACTTGCTCAACTTTGCATACAGCTTATGATCCCTGAGCAATTGTAATGTCAATCTTAGATTCTCTTCATGCTCTTCCTCATTCTTAGAATAAATAAGGATGTTTGTTGGGTAAAAACATTAAACAAATTATAACAGAATTCCAACGATTTAATTATCAACCCAGAGAGAGCGTAAACTTGTGAGGCACAAACAAAATATATGTAGGGGCAGAGTGTCGCTGAACTTAATCTATAACCGAAGTTGAATCTAAGTTATGAAAATAGGAAATTAGATGGAAATAAATCTAATTGCAGAAAACATAAAATTGCATAAATTAACTTGATAAAGCAAGATTGAAATTGCATGAAATAAACTGGTATAAAGCAATCAAAATTAACTTGTGAGCTCACAATAAATCTATATTGACAATGCATAAGGAAAACATAACTGGAAATCTATATCAACAACTCATAAGAAAGAAATTGCTGGAAATCTATATTAACATGAGAGAGTGAAAGGAGGTGCATTATGCATCATCTCCATTACATAACACTCAACATCTATTCTATGACTAAATATGAACTATTCTCTACTTCCAAACCACTAGAGAGATCTCTAACCAAAATGAGGAGAGAGCTCTCCTATTTATACATAAACTCAAGATAACTAATCATAATTACAGATCCACTATTCTCTCAATTTATCCCTTTAAATCCTCAACAAATAGACAACTCATCCCTCAAAATTCTCTAACAAATATTGGATGAGATATTCTCTCCACACCTCCATGATCTTCTCCTTGAAGTCAGCTCACATCTAGAAGATGAAATTCGAATTTGAGGCTAGGTGGCCACTTTTGAGCCTATTAAAGTTTTCAAATACACCTATAAACATCACCAAACTCACCCAACTTTAAAGTATAATGAAAATATGTTATTTTTCTCAATAATTAACCACAAATTCACTCAAAATACTAAAAAATAAATGATTTGGAAAATGGTAATATAAACCCATATTTATTATGAAAGTCGTGAATGCTAATGGTTTTATGGAAGGATATAATGGAATAAGGTGATAAATAGTATGTGAAATGATGAATAAAATGTGGTCTTTTTGCGGCTCAACATACCCCCCAACTTGACTGGTTGCATGTCCTCATGCAACTAGGCATTGATTCTCTTTTTAACTTTTGGCTTTGTATCTGGGCTTTACATGATGATGGTAACAGTAAATCAGTCCATGATTTGAAATGCATGAGTGGCAGCAATTTTTTTCTTTTTTTTTCTCTTTTTTATATATATATTTATGGCTAGTTCTTGTGTGACAACCATCACAAATGTTGGTTCTTGTGTTAACAACATTCGCTCATTTTATTTGTCTTTTTGCTACACTACATAAGATTTTAAAAGTATACATGCATTAGAAATGATAAACCATTAATGTTAATTAAGCAGTCTTTTCTTCATATTATGAATCATGCCAGCATAGTTTGGGAAAGACATGTTGATTAAGGGTAAATGAGATGATGAATATGTAAAAATGGTAATGAATGACCCCCCCCCCCCCTAACTTAAGATGTATTAGGTTTATGAAAAGGAAAAAGGGAATGTAGCGAGGAAATTTTCCAAATTCATTCATTTTCTAGCATTTAAGGAATTACATGGCTAAATATTAGAAAACAACATACCTCCACTTACCCAAAAAGTTGATAAATTTATACAATAGGAATGTGGCTGCTACTACTGAATCATAGAATGTGAAGTGAAGGAATTAAACTGCTTCTTGGTTGGATGAAGTAAAAGATGAGAGCTGAAATTAGAACCGTGGTACTCTGATATGGATGAAGTATGCTGCTGTAAAATTATTGATGACGTCATGAAAAGTATATAGTATTCACCTGCTACAAAAACTGATGGTACAATTCTTACCATGCGAATAAATGTGTTGATGTCAAACATGAAAAGAAATCATTGGATTATCGACCATTGATGAATGTCGTTAACCAATGCGAGGAAATCTCACCATTGATGTCAATGAGTGCCAAGGTGCCTAAGTACATCGTGCAAAGTGTGAATAAATGAGCTGATGTCAAGCCACTTGCAAGATCTAACGATCAATGGACATTGATGTATTCCCATGATTGCCAGCGAGAGAACTTGCCATTAAGGCATGAAAGCCTCAAGGTACTAACAATGAACTCTAGTCTCTATCTCAGATAATGTGTTGAGGCCGATGGGGCAAGACTTGTTGGAAGGTGGGCCTTAAAGGATCCCACATCAGTCAACATGAGTTGTACATAATGAGTGGTAGGACTATAGATTAAAGATCTCATGGTCAAACAGTTTTTATGGTAGAGATAACAAAGCAATGTAGTCATGGAAAGGAAGCTGAATGGTTTTATTCAAAAGGAAAAAGATGAACTCAAAATAAGGAAAAATGTGTGCGACTCAGAAAGGTAGACATGAGGGAAGTTATGATGTATAAGGAAAAAAAAGTAAACTCTAACATGGATGACGAATAAGCTTGGAAGCAGAACGATAAGTAATCGTGACATGGTGTAATTGGTTTCTAAAAGGTTTCTTTGTGACAAAAAATGTCATGACATAGTGGAAATTCAGTGTCTTCAAGATTTCAATGGAACATTTTTCTAAAAATATTCTGCGATTCTGAAAATTATTTCTGCACGCCATTCGTTCGTCTTTGAATCTGCAAAAGAGGTTAGCATTTTCCTACAACCATCTTGTGAGAGCATTGAAAATACAGAAAAATATATGCTTAACAAACCACGTCAAAGAAAATAAATAAAATGCTTTTATAACTGAAAGTGGTGACCCTTCTTGTCGAAACCTATTTATGAGCAACTTGTGAAAACAAGTTAGTGCAATAATCATAAAATTTTGAGAAGATTTCAAATTCATTTATAAATTTAATTTTATAATTTTTTTTGTTACCTAATATTTTTTATTTATTAGTTTTTTTTTAATTTTATTTTTGTAATGTTATCATAACCCTTTTTAATATGATTTTAAAGTGTTTTTTTTATATAATTTTTTAACATTTGATTTATTTACCACGAGAACAAATGTGCATATATTTATTTTATGATAAATTTCTATATATATAGATATAAACTAATTTGAATTTTATTTTTGTGTGTGTGTGTGTGTGTGTGTTTAATTTTAATTATTTTGCAATTAGAACAAAAAGAAATTAGAACATTAATGTGTTTTTATGTAATATTTGAGCAACATAGAGAGAGGGGGTCGACCCTTTCAGTGGTCGACCCCTCTAAAAGAAGACTATATTAATAATCTGGAGTGTGCAAACAATCGACAGGTTTAGCAGTCTGAATGACCATGTTGTTACCCCCCCCAACTAAAAATGTGCCAGGTCCCACTGTGCAAAGATAAAAATAAGAGGAAGGCTTAGCTGCGATAGTAGCTGCCTTCGATTTCAAAACAAACTTTGATTTAGAATTTTTGTATCGGACTTCAAGATTGTCAAAAAAAAATTCTGAAAGACATCATAAGAAAATGGTAAAGGCTTAAGGATGAGGAGATGGAAAAGCGAACATTCAATCATCCCTACCAAGTTTCATTTATTCTCGTGCGACTTGGAAAGATAAATGCGGATGCAACTGAGAGACGAGGCTCATCATCTAAATCTACACCGAGTTTCTCAAAAGCACTCTATTGTTCCTTTAATATATCAAGGCATATACTTCCATTATTATCCTGAAAACAACCTTAAGTGGATTGAATGGATAATCTGAAGAAAAATAAATTGTCACCCTCTTTCCAAATAAAGCATCAAATCTTTAATCTAATACATATAGCTTTGACAAGTCCCCTTAAATATATCTTATTAACTTTCATCATATTATTGTCTTAAATAAAATATTGATCCTCAAGCTTCTAAAAATCAATTGAAATATAACTTTATTGATTTATCACTATACAATAATCTAAATATATTTATCAAGTGATTTTTACTAATAAAATTTATAATAATGAACTTTTACGTATTTATCCTTGCACAAATAAACTATGCTTTATATTGTCCCATAATTCATGCGTTGAAAATGTAGCTACAATATTTAATGGGGAGAAGATTTCTACTCAAAATTAATAACTTGGGATTAAAATATATCTTTGAACAACCAAATCTGAATGCTAGACAATCTAGATGGTTGGATTTCTTGAGTTAATACAAATTTGAATCCATGCATATTAAAGAAAAAGAAAATAAACTTGATGTTTCCTTGAGCCAAAAAATACATGTGGTATATGAATTAAGAACCAATCAATTTAATTCTTATTTATATGATAGAATGAACAATAGATAAAATGATGAATTTTATACTAAAACCAACAAGGAAATTCAAGAAAACAATTTCAGACATCAACATGAAAGTTATAGGATCAATGAAACAAGTTTAGTGTGGTACCAAAATAGATTGTATGTGCTTGAAACTACAAAGTTCAAAACTGAAATTTTTAGAAGAATTTCATAAACCACCTTGCTTTTATATATCAATACTTCTTATTATTTCTATAAATATCCATAAATTTTCTACAGTATGTATTTGAATGAAAAAAATTGTTAATTTAGAATCTGGGAAGATTGCATAATTGTAGTTTATTCCTTAGTTTTCCAAGAAGCAAGGAAAATTACATTACTACTATATTAATAATAGTTCCTTTTACAAAGGAAGGTAGGAAATATTTATTATTTATTTGTGGACCATTGATGTTATAGAAATAAAATGGTTATCAGTATGAATTTTTATTAGATACATTTATTTTTAATACGTTTTAACTTTTGTGGAGGTAAACTTATCTGTTTTGCAATATATTTTTTTATTTTGTCTAAGATAACACTTTTCCCATTACTCACAAATGGATTTGATAGTTGGTCGGTATTGTAACTTCTCACCCAAACAAATCAATCATAATTTGATAACAACCTCCCAAACTACTTGAAAAACAACTACTTGCTACATATAACCCTTTAGAAAATTCAAACGGGTGAGTCACTCAAGTGTACCGATGGCTATCCCACGCCCTAACCCTAAATATGAAGTCCCCACTAGAAAATTGATTACTTCCCTTTGGAGGGCACTAATGCATATGTGAACGCCTAACCTAAACAAGTAGGCTATGGTATGGAAGGAAAGGACTAAGCACATGCTGCTGATGGGCATAGATGCTTGGAAAAATCTTGGTTATGGTTGAGGATGCAGCTAATAGTCATTTGGTGACAATTGAAGGACAAAATAGAGACATGAATACAAATTACCCTAACGAATCTGATAGACATGTGGCTCTGGCAGTTATGAGTATTGTGGAAGAAGGGATAGATGGAGGTACTATTCCTCCTCCTTTAGATGCCTTGCCACACCGTACACTCAGAAGTGGAGATGAAATTAAATAGAAATTGAACCCCATTTCTTAGTTGGTAAACGACATTCACAAAATATGCCCTTTAATCGGTGACAATTATTTATTCAACTGGGGATTGAATATCAGGTGGTTTCTGTAGCTAGCATATTCTTTGTTTTACCATGATTATCTCCTTAAATGTTGCAAACTGGCACAATATACCCCCTCGTTTATGTTCTATTAGTTGGAACGTGAGGTATTGAAAGCCACCACTATAATCTTGCAAGTTTGGTGGTGATTGTTTCCATTGTTGGAAAATGAGATGATACTGCAGCATTCATCTCTATTTATGTTCACGCCAAGAAGTAAAACCATCAAATATTTGACCATTTAAGATTTTACATTTAGTAAAATGGGTGGTTTGATGAGATAGCATGGTGATAATCTATCTTTATTAGAAGACCAATTAGAACATTGTCCTATCATAGGTGTCTGTGATTCAATCTTTCTTCATTTAACAAGATCAAAAAAACTCAAGAATTTGTATCTATGGAGTCTATTTCTAATGGGTAGGCTATTCCATCACTTTGCAGAGCTTAGCATACCATGAATACGCTTTCCTTCTACTGGGTCCTCATTAATGCAACCAAGGGCTCAATGGTGGCGTCCTTCATATTTCATGCATGCAGATTTGCATATACACCCATGCGGATGTGGATTTGATCATGCATATAGACATCAGAGAGAATCTCCATGCACAAAGGACAGATGCAGCAGATCTAGACAAATCAATTAACTATTTTACATTTCTTATACTACCTTTTGGCTTGAGAAGCAATATGCCATTCCTGTAGCAAGAATCAATGTAGCCTCTACCTTCCACCTTTTCCACGTCAGTGTAAAAGCAACGTGATCAAGTATTAGTCTCACAATAAAAAAGATACATCATACAAACTAACAAATCTCTTGTTGATTTCTCAAAGTACCATCAATGTTGCACGACAATGATAGGTTGAACAGTAATGAAAGGTTGTTGATAATTTTGAGATATGATATTGTTTCTGATAATACCTCACTTCCTCCATGTGAACAGTAATGACACCCATTTATATTCAAGAGACCGTTGACAACAATTTCTCCAAACAACAAACACCTCACATAGATCGGTGGGCAGGAAAATAGCAGAGTCTCTCCTTTGAGCTCATAAGCCACGAATGGTGAAGATCAAAAGTATTGAAAAGAATGAGTGTTGAGAAGGTTAGAGCAGTCACTAAGAATTGAAATTACTATAAGGTACTACAGGATGGGATCCGGGCCAATCGAAAGAGAGATACTAAGGCCTCCAAATACTAGCAGATAGATAGTTATCTCCAAATAGGTAGTGATCCCCAAATACTAGAATGGACTGGAACTTACCAACACCAATCCACTCTATTCACAACCGCTACAACTCTCCATGTCATATTTCGTTGTCCAAAAACAACAGTAGCCACACCACTATTGTGTCTCGAGTTTCTTTATCTCAACAATTGGACCAGACCTTAGCAGACGAAGAAGAAAACGAATGCACTCCCAGTGAGGAGCTCATAACTAGAGCCATGAGAATCTCGAAAAGAGAGGTTGCTGCCAGATGCAGGGGTTGATCATTTTTATATCCTAGATGTGTCACACTAGCAATATTTCGATCTAGGAAGGAAAATTATGAGGGTGTGAGTTATCTGGGTCAAAACTAGCACTTTGAGGACAAATTTGAAAGCTACAAGCAGTTTGCATGGTATGAATATGCTTTCCAATTATCGGCACATAAAATATTTCTCAGCTCTATTGAAAGAATGAGAAGATTCAGGTATTGAAGCGGTTGACAATCCAATCCTAGTGCAGAGGGATCTGTGACTCACTGGATTGTCATCATGACAGAATAGTTAAAGATGGGATAGGAAGCACCAGCTGGAAAACAAGATGTTTGGACTATTTTTATAACCGTTCACATTGATTTCATTGAAGATATTGTGCCTAATTCTACGGAGAATTTAGGTGCGATGGTTTTTAAATCTTACTAGATCCTATTCTTAGTTAACTAGTCATCCTATTTTTTTTCCTTTGATTAACATGCATTCAATACACGTGGAGATTCTCGCCGGCGGTTTGGAACAAACCCAACAATTTTTGGTCTTATTGCCAACTGTATCGTTTTTCATTATGATTCCTTGGTAAGAGTCTCTCCATATTAAGCTCGTCGTGGATCAGATTTTCTATGGACTGAATCTAATTCTTAGTTGATTGTTCTGCTAACGCTAAAATTATCTTATGCTTGGAATGTTTTTGTTTGCAGGATTGCATGCATATCAGATCAGTAGAACGCACAGGTCGAATGTGCAGATTGAATTCTAGGTCAAAAGATGGAATATTTGCAGGTTTTGTACGGCAGACTCTGTGTAGGTTTCATACACCCGACTGTTTGCAAATGCGCATAAAGGGCTGAAACCATCATTTTGTTTTATAATTTTTTATTTTTATTGTATTATTTTTCTTCCTTTTTATTTTTATATGTTAATATCAATGTTGCACGTTTTTTTATCAAATTAGTATTACCCAAAAAAAATTAAAACTAAAAACTTTAACAAAAAAAAATGTGATATTCAATTTTAATTAAAACAAAATTATATTCTTTTTAAATCTTTGTTTTTAAAGAATTCCTAAATGTAAAATAAATTTTTATTTCTAATAAGTTAAAAAAGTGTTGATGAAAGGGTAAAGTTTTTATTTTTATTTTTTATATAATTTAAATCTAAATTTTTATTTTAAAAACTAATATTTAAAACAAACAAAAACATTATAAAACTAAAACAAAAACTCTATAGGAAAACTGAAACTAGTATTTGTTTATTATATTCTTATTTGTTTACCAATTATTTATTCTATTGTCTAATCGCCCATAGCTTTAGAAAAAAAAAAAAACTTAATCCCTAATGCAATTTTTTATTCTTAATAAAACTTAAAAATTATTTAAATAAACATGAAAAGAAATCAAAATTTCAATTGTTCTTTTTTCATAAATGTTTTTTTGATTTAAAGGATTAAAACTATTTTTAATTCCTAAAAACAAAACAGTAACTAGGACAAAAATGAATTTTTTTGTAACCAAAAACATTAAAACAAATTAAAGCATCCTATATTAATTTTAAATTAAAAATAAAGACTAAAATCTACCTACTTTAATTGGAATTTTCAATTGCTTAAGTGTAATGAAACTTCCAGTGGAACCATACATGTAAAAGCAGTAAGAGGATATTTACAAAATGAAACCTAATGTATTCAAAGGTATGCGAAATTAGGAATTGTAAATGTAAATTAACAAAGTAAAAACAAAAACAAAACTGATCTAACCTAACGCTTACTTGGAACCTGTGTTTGATGCAGCTTTCATTTGCATGATGGTCACCCGAGATCCCTTCTCCATCCTCTTCAATCTCTAGTTGGAACAAGTGCTCTTCATCTAATATACAAAATTCTTCAAATGTCGATTGTTCATTGTTCACTTTAGGAAGAGTGATTTCATCCTTGACTGCTGTCAAGATCTCCTCTTCTAAGGAAGAGGAGATCCTGATTTTTGCTAGGATCTGAGTGAGCTTCTCTAAGCTTATGCTCATCGTAAAGCTAAAATCAAATCAAATGAAAAATGAAAGAAAAGAGATAAAAGACGAGTACATGACAAATGTGACAAACAGTACGAAAACAAAAATGAACATATACAAAGCTGAAATGAACACAAAAATTGCACACAAAAAATTGAAATGAACACAAAAATGAACATATACAAAAGTGAACAAAAATCTGTATAAAACAAAAATGAACATATACAAAATTGAAAGCAAGTTAGTATGAAATAAAGGCGCCCAAAAATGAAAATAATCCAAAATTTAAACTACAACCTGTAAACGAAAAATGAAAACTTGCATAAAACAAACTTGCATTTGCAAAAAAAGAAAGAACTTGCAGGAAAAAAAACAATGTGTAGAAAACAATCAAGGCTTTGGGGAAACCCACTAAAGTGGATGCATCTAGCCGTTACACCACGGAAATTCCGTGGTGAAGTCATCTTTGCGTCTTACCGTTTCCCCTCCCCCTTTCTATCTAATAAAATAGACTATCTACCTATCTATACTTTGATCCCTTTTAGCACCTCCCCGGCAACGGCGCCAAATTGTTGGGTAAAAACATTAACCAAATTATAACAGAATTCCAACGATTTAATTGTCAACTAGGAGAGAGCGTAAACTTGTGAGGCACAAACAAAATATATGCAGGGGTAGAGTGTCTTTGAACTTAATCTATAACTGAAGTTGAATCTAAGTTATGAAAACAAGAAATTAGATGGAAATAAATCTAATTGCAGAAAACATAAAATTGCATAAATTAACTTGATAAAGAAAGACTGAAATTGCATGAAATAAACTGGTATAAAGTAATTGAAATTAACTTGTGAGCTCACAATAAATCTATATTGACAATGCATAACCAAAACATAACTGGAAATCTATATCAACAACTCATAAGAAAGAAATTGATGGAAATCTATATTAACATGAGAGAGTCAAAGGAGGTGCATTAAGCATCATCTCCATTACATAACACTCAACATATATTCTATGACTAACTCTGAACTATTCTCTACTTCTAAACCACTAGAGATATCTCGAACCAAAATGAGGAGAGAGATCTCATATTTATACATAAATTCAAGATAACTGATCATAATTACAGATCCACTATTCTCTCAACTTATCCCATTAAATCCTCAACAAATAGACAACTCATCCCTCAAAATTCTCTAACAAATATTGGATGAGATATTCTCTCCACACCTCCATGATCTTCTCCTTGAAGTTAGCTCACATCTAGAAGATGAGATTCGAATCTGAGGCTAGGTGGCCACTTTTGAGCTTATTAAAGTCTTCAAATACACCTGTAAACATCACCAACCTCACCCAACTTTAAAGTATAATGAAAATATGTTATTTTTCTCAATAATTAACCACAAATTCACTCAAAATACCCAAAAATAAATGATTTGGAAAATGGTAATATAAACCCATATTTATTATGAAAGTGGTGAATGTTAATGGTTTTATGGAAGGATATAATGGAATAAGGTGATAAATAGTATGTGAAATGATGAATAAAATGTGGTCTTTTTGCGGCTCAACAATTTCGTCAAGGAAAACAAGAAAAAACTTGTGTGAATACCTGCTGAAGACACTATTCATAAGGCACATAAATGTAGCTGGTGCATTTGTGAGACCAAATGGGACCACTACAAACTCATAATGTCCATACCTTATTCTGAAGGCTATCTTATGAATGTCTTCATCTTTGATTCTCACCTGATGGTAGCGAGACCTCAAGTCAATATTCGAAAATAATTTTGCTCCTCTCATTTGATCAAAGAGGTCATCAATTCTAGGAAAATGATATTTGTTCTTTACAGTGGCTTTATTTAGTTGTCTGTAATCAATACACAATTTGAGTGTACCATCTTTCTTCTTCATAAAATAGAACTAGCTCTCTCCAAGGAGACACACTCAGACTGATATACTTCTTTTCCAACAACTATTGCAACTTCATCTTCAGCTCTAGCATTTTTGGTTTACTCATCCTGTAGGGTCTCTTGGACACTGGTGCTGTTCTTGGCACAAGTTCAATTGTGAAGTCAATGTCTCTCTTTGGAGGAATCCTTGGAATATCATCAGGAAAACATCCCTGAATTCTTGCAATATAGGATAGTCCTCCAACCTAATAGTTTCATTCTCTCCTTTCTCCACAACATAAGCTACATACACTCTACAACCCTTCCTACAAAACTTCTTCAACTGCATTGCTGAAATCTTCCTCACAGAAATCACCTTTGGAATGCCTCTTACAACTATTGGGTTCCCTTCTTCATCCATGCATTCAAAAGTCTTATTGTAAAATTCAAGCGTTACCATGTGAGCTTCTAACCAATCCATTCCAATGAGAACATCATAGGAACCAAGTTGTAGAACATTCAGATCCACACAAGTGACCAATCCATTCATCACCGATGGACATTTTTCCACCACTTCACTAACATTTTTCTTAGTTCCAGTGGCTAGCTGAACTAACCATGATTTGCTATGCTTTAATTTCTTAAAAACACAAATCTCTACTACTTTAGGAGAAATATAACTATGAGTAGAACCAGGTTCAATCAAAATAGAAATAGATTTCTCAATAATCTTACTTGCAACTTCAACCACAGTTGTCTGGTGATCTTCCTGGTGGTCCTCTAGTGCTGCATAGATTCTAGGGACAGCCCTTGCTACTTGACTCACTATTTCTGCCTCTTGAATGTTGTAAGTTGGCCTTGCATTCTCATTCTCAAGTGGAAAATACCTGTGCATGTGGGGTCCTCCACATTTCCAACATTAGAGTGGTGCTTTGTTCTGTTGTGGATCTCTTGGATCTTCTCCCACCACTCTAGTTGGATGCTTCTTAACTTGGGATGGTTGCTTCTCTTGATTCCTGAAATTAGAAGGTTTGAAACCTTTCTTCCTTTGGTCATACTTCTCATTCTTTTTGTCCTTCCATGTATTATGATAATCAGGTTGTCTTTTGCTTTTCTCATAGAAATAATTAGCTTTCCTTATAGCTTCTTCTAGAGTTCTAGCATCATAAAACTCAATTATGTCTCTGTAATACTTAGTAAATCCACTCAAAAAATGCTGGATTTTCACCTTCTCATGTTTGATGTACCTGACATACCTCAATAGTTCCAAGAACTTATTTGCATACTCTTCCATGGTCTGATGTCCCAATCTCATCTCATGGAACTCTTTGATATTATCATTATAGTACTCGTCAGAGAGGTACTTTTGCTTGAAATACTTCTGAAACTATTTTCACACAATCTGCCTTTCGTTAATCTTCTTCACTTTCTTGAAATGCTCCCACCATATGGATGCTCATCCAGTCAAATTGAAGATGGCTACTCTAGCCTTCATATTTCCTGAATAGTATTGGACTTGGAAATATTTCCTCATCCCAAGAATCCAAGATTCAGCTTCTTGACCATTCTTTATCTTATCATTGAAGGTAGTAGGCCTTGTCTTCTTAAATTCATCACATGAACGGTTCCTGGTAGCGCTTCTTTCTTTGATTCTCCCAAGACGAAGAACTTGAACCACCAGCAGATCCTTCAGAGTCAGATAACCCACTAGGAGATCTCTTTCTTCCTCTAGCAGTGCTCTTACTTCCTTCTGGTCTCATTGTCCGGTCCCCAGAGTTCATCCACCTCTGAATGTATGTCAAACTATGCAGCATGGTTGCATTTAGCTGATTCTACTCCTCTGACGCCTTGACCAATCTTTCATTGTTTTCCTTGTGACTTTGCATCTCCACCCTTAGGCTTCTCATGGTGGCGGCAAAATATAGAGGAGTATCTTGAAACCTCCTCCCATCAGACTATGTCTCAGCATTTCCAATTTACACATTCCCCCCCATAGCATATTCCTCATATTCATTGGGGTTCTGTGCATTGTCGCACATGTCGGTTCGCATGGCTCAGCTGAACCAACTTTACTAAACTGCACTATCTGGAATGTTTCCTTGCGACTCTAGTACTACAAAATGTGTTAATAAATGAAATTGTTAGATAAATTCAAAATCGAAACCACTTACCCACTACCCATGGCAGTTTTCTTTGTTATGTGGCTAACAATATTTTGAAACCATTTACCAACAGCGTTGTTAACTATTCAACTTGGCCCATTTAGTCCCTAGCACCACAACCAATAGATATGATACCACAATGTCACGTCCCCTCCTACCTCATAGGAGAAATGCGACCATATTCCAAAACATTTGATGAATGTGCACCCATATGCTCGAAGTTCAATCTATTCATCTCTGTATAAATTCTCTAACTTCCCCAATAGCAAAGAAATTGCTTCTTCCAGTGCTCAATCTGACGATGTATGAAGAAAAATCTCAGAGGAGATCAAGTGGCGAAGAAAATTGCGATGGGAATCGATGATCACAAGCCATTCCGCATCTAGAAATAGATCAACGATGGAGAATCAATCCCGCAAGAGCCAACGGTGTGGAAAAATTGAATCTGCGGAATCAGGGAAATATGAAAATTTCGGTCCCTCATCCTCCATCCCACATTCCGCATCTCTCGTGCGGAATAGACCGTTGCAGAAATAATCAATTGTTGAATTAGAGATCATGACGTCACATCCCGCATTCCCTCATCCCACATCCTGCATGTGGAAGGGAGAGTTGCGGAAGGAAAAATCTATCCGGAACAAAGTTTACAGAAGGCCGTTTCCACATCCTGAATCCCGCAAGTTGCGGAAAGGAAAGGTTGTGGAAGGAAATTTCTACGGAAATTCAACCTGCTAACAAAAGCCTTGGGCATATTTGATCGTTTAGGCCATCACCAATGTGGCCATCTAAGTCCCATAACTTAATTTTTTTTAAAATGTATTGAAATAAACATACACAGATGCATACAATTGCAATTATACAGTGGAATAAATTCATCAATTCAACACATTAAACATAGTCATCGTATTTCATGAAGAAAATACCATTTGTAGATATTAACACAGAGATACTTATCATTGAAAGAAGTTTGTTTCGCAACCAGCTATGTCGCTGCAACATTCCACCCAACCATAGGCCAGTGTGCTCATCAATCTCTCAGTAGCACTACCACCCCCAAGCTGGGCATGATTCCCACAAGGAATAAGGATCACTAGCAAGCTCACACATAGCCAAGAATACAACCAAACTCAGCTAAGCCAACACAGTTGGGTTTATCAAGCCATAGAAAAACAAGCCAATATACTATTGGGTTTATTAGAGTGCAGTCATTCAAGTCAACATTCTCATTAAGGACCAGCTAAGCCAACTAACAAATGGGTTTATTAGGATGCAAAGGAGCTGGAAAACTTGAACTGCTAAGATAGTGAGCTCAACCACCGAGCTATGGACACTTACACTAGATCAGAATTGGCTCCTAAAGCATCTACACACCCAACACAAGGAAGCATCCATTTCTTTGCTACATAGTCCCTTAGGTTATGCCTTCCCTTCTAGTGTCGTTCAGGCTGTGCAAAGAAGAAAACCATCCCCTCTAGATCTATTTGTGAGGTTCCTTCCCACACTGGGTTTATGTCAAATCCAATTCCACTCCAGACCATTTTAGACCAAGGAAAAATATGTACACACAGTAGACCACAAGGTTAACATAGAAAAATAGACTTCCACTCGCTCTGTGATAGAGGAGACCATTGCACAACCACACTCAAGATGGTAACAACAGGAGTGACAACACAAAACAAAACACGGTTATGAAAAACAGGATGAACGAATAGCGCGCATGCATAGGATGGAATAGGGAATGATCAGAATCAACCACAATGTTTTGGGTGAAATCCCCCATGATGGAATGCACTTGCACCAATGAGAAAAAAAAGAACTGAAAACATTGAAGGATGGATGATCAAAACGTCCTGCCACTCCCCAAACGTGAGGGAAGATGAAACGTGAGTGCATGAGGGAATGGGCATACGTTTTCTGAGTGTTTTCTTTTGACACGTGGCTTTTCCCCCATGGTTCAAGGTTAAACATTTTCCCTCCCCGTTCCTTAGTAAATCATGCCCCCATCTCATTATTTGTTGCATTGACATAGATGGTTGTGGATTTTTAATTAAATTGCATATTTATATGATGTCCAAAATTATATATTGTGCTTGAATTAGCACCATAAACTGTAGGCATCAACCTTAATCACCTATACCCAAAACTTCAATCAATGGCAGGGCCTTGGCCTTGAGCTCCTTGCAATGATTCCATAGAATATTTTCATCATATATATTTAATGGTAAACGGGGTCAAAATCGGGGTGTTACAACCTCCATGTCAAATATTCCTGACATCAGCTTTTGAAGCCATATCGCTTCACAACAAGTGGAGCAAGTTGCAATATACTCTACTTTAGCCATGCTGAGAGCAACACTAGACTGTTTCTTACTAAACCATGAGATCATGGTGGATCCTAGACAATAACATCCACCTGATGTTCTTTTCCTATCTGTGGCACTTCCTACCCAATCTGAATCCATATACCCATGCAAATTGTAGTCATGATCTCTTCCATAGTACATTCCCAAATCAATCGTACCTTTTAGGTACTTCATCACATGCTTTATAGTTATCAAGTGAACCCATCTAGGTTTAACTAGATACTGACTCAAGGTGTTCACAGCAAATCATTAATGACCCAATAATTTGTCTATAGTGAGTCATGTCCACTAGCTTGGATGTCTCATCAGACAACAACTTCAAGTTGGTGTCCATGGGTGCAGCCATGAATTTACAATCCAACATGGAAAATATTTTCAATATTTCTACTGCATACTTTCCTTGATTCAGAAATTTTCCTTCTAGGCTCTACCACACTTCCATCCCTAGGAAATAATGCATCAATCCAAGATCTTTCATCTCAAATTATTTAGCTAGCTTCTTCTTGCAATCCTAGATCTGTTTCTCATTTCCAATCAAAAATAGATCATCCACATAGAGTAATAGTATGAATAGTTCATCATCCATAATATTCATATAAATATGAGGATCAACTTTACTCTTAGTAAAGCCCATGCTTGTCAAGAAGCTATCTATTCTACCATACCAAGCTCTAGGAGCTTTCTTTAGTCCATACATAGCCTTTTTCAACTTACATACATGAGTCACTCTGTCTTCGACTTCAAAACCTTTTGGTTGTTCGATGTAAAACTCTTCCTCAATCACACCATTAAGGAAGGTTGTCATTGCATCCATTTGGTGTAAGTCCCACTTCATCATGGAAGAAAGTGCCATGATAGTTCTAATGGAAGTGTACCTTGCTAATGGAGCAAATCTCTCTTCAAAATCGATCCCCTCTTTATGAGAGAATCCTCTAGCCACAAATCTTGCTTTGTACTTTTCAATACTTCCATCTGCGACATGTTTTATCTTGTCGATCCATTTCGAAGAAACCACACTCTTGTTTTCTAGTTTGGGAACTATATCCAAAACATCATTCTTCATGATCAACTGGTATTCTTTCATCATTGCTTCAACCCATTATTTCTTCCGTGCATCTTTCTCGTAGCTATTGGGTTCTTGGTCTACAATATCACACATAAAAGCTACATAACTGGAATTCTGCTTCTTGTATGATTTCTCTTACCAAAGTAGGTTTTATCTTTCAAGAGATATACATAGTAGGGGGTTCCTGAGGCTCTAGCATGTCATTATATTCTGATGCTACTATTTCAGGAGTTTGTTCGGCTTATGTCCTTTTGGGAGGTACATCTTATTCATGTACTTCTTCAAGCTGACACCTTCTAGATTTCTTAAGATCTGCCTCTTCATCAAAGGATACATCCCTACTAATCTCGATATGATGAAATCTTGAAATGTATATCCTGAAGGATTTGGAGACCTCATAGTATCCTACAAATATTCCCTTCTTACTAGAAGGATCCAATTTGGTTCTCTTCTCTTTCGGAATATGTACATATACTAGACAACCAAATATCTTGAGATGGCTTACTTCAGGTTTATTTCTGGTATACACTTCTTCAGGAGTCTTGAATTCAAGAGATAATATATTTTGCACATATATGGTTGTTCTTGCAGCTTCAGCCCGTAGGTCCATTGGGATCTCTTGGTCATGAATCATGGTCTTCACTGCTTCCATGATAGCTCTATTATTTCTTTCTACAACACCATTTTGTGGGGATTATAGGGAGTAGTTAGTTCCCTCTTAATTCCCACCTCCTTACAGAATGCTTCAAATTCCTTTGAAGTGTATTCTCCACCATTATCTGGTCTCACTGTCTTGATTCTCTTTTCTGACTTGTTCTCTATCAAGGCTTTGAATTCCTTGAATTTCTCGAACACTTCACTTTTATTATTCAAATAGTGTATCCAAGTCTTTCTTGAATAGTCATCAATAAATGTGACATAGTATTCGTATCCACTTAAGGATATGGAGGGCATAGGACCACATACATCATAATGGATTAGTTCCAACGTACCTTTAGTCTTTGTGTCACTTTTCAGAAAGGGATTCTTGATGTTATTTCCCTATGCACATCCCTTGTAGGTTCCCTCATGTTCGATCTTCAGATCTGGTAACCCTATTACCACCTTGCTCACACAGGGAAATGCTTTTTAGTTGATGTGAGCAATCCTCCTATGCCACAATTCACTTGAGCTGGTAGTCTCATGGACAAGAGTTGTCTCTGGATGTCCTTTGAGCTTGTACAATCCTCCTTCTTCTTCTCTAATGACTACAACATCTTCAAGTTTCTTACCCTTGGACCACATGAGTAATTTCCATCTATAAAAGCAACTCTATATCATTTCTTATCCAGAGCTGAGATGGAGAATATGTTCTTTTTCAAACCTGGTACATACAGTACTTCCTTCATCTTCATGGAGGTCCCAGAGTCAAGTTTGTAGCTTGATTCACCAATACCTGTGATGGGATATTGATAGTCATCTCCCAATGATACCTTCTGGGAGGAGTTCTTCTCTTTAAGATTTGATATAGGTGTCTTATTTCCTATCATGTGCTTAGAGGAACCACTATCAATAAGCCATGTATCTTCTCCAGGTGTTACAGACCCAGAGATTATAGAGAATAACACATATTATTCTACATCTTCACCTCTAGTTCTCTTTCGAGGTCTCTCTTCATTCTCGTCTTCAGCTAGATGAGGATGATGCATTTTGTTGTTGTTGTTGTTCTTCAATTATGTACATTCTCTAGCAAGATGTCCTGTCTTATGACAGTTGTAGCATTGATACTTTGAGTAATCCTTCTTCTTCTTCCTTTTCTTCCTTTTCTTCTTTGAAGACTTATGATTACTCTTCTTGAATTTTGATTGATTTCTTTCCTTAGTATGGGTAGCTAGAGCCTGATCATCTTCTCTGAGAAGAGCTTCTCTATTGGCTATTCTAGATTCTTCTTGTATGTAGTCTTCCCATACTATTTCAAACATCATACTTTCTTTTCTGGCACACAGAGTTTGGATGAATGAGTCCCAAGTTCTAGTGAGGCCATTAAGAGCAATCATAACCAATTCATCCTCATCAAGAGTATCTCCAATAGCACTTAGCTTTTCTTTTATATGGGTGATCCTTGTGAAGTAATCTTGAACAAATTCTGGTTTGCTCATCTTGGTGCCCTTCAATTGAGTTCCTAGATTCATCTTTCTGTTGATGTTCTTTCCTTCATACATTTTAGAAAGTGCATCATACATTTGATTAGGTGTCTTCTTGGATGACACTTGATGGATCAAGTGATCCTTAATGGAATCAACAATGATCCTCATTTCCTTGATTAGGTCTTGTTCATGCTTCTCCTTAGCTTCAAATTATTTAGGTTATGCGATCTCTTTCTTGATATATTTCTCAAGACCATTCTCTCTTAGAATGAGCCCAATCCTATACTTCCAACCCAGGAATTTTTCTAGGCCTTCCAATTTGTCTTCAAGCTTAGTGCTTGGGGCGCCATCTTGATGAGTAAGTCACTCAAAAATGAAATTTATCAAAATGGGAGTTTGACCTTACTAGTATATGTGTTTGGAGGAGGTGAGTTGGTTGATCCAACTACTTTTTGGAGATCCCTAATCTTCAATCCTCAAACCCTACTTGCAAAGTTTCAACACTACAACTTTTCTAGTTCTGTTTTGCTGTAGTTTTTCTGGTTCACTTCCAAACTAGGGTTTTGCTTTCCCAGAGATCTAGCCACCCAAAAAATTCAATCTAGGGCTCAATAGATGCACTCTGGGAGGGTGCAACTTTCTATGCAAGAAGATATTCAATCCTCTAACTTTTTTAGAAACCCTAATTTCTTCCAAAGAGGGAGGAGGGAGAATGTCACCTTGTGAAAGTTGCTCTAATTAGGTTAGCTCTGATACCATGTTAAGTTTTCATATGCTAGACTAGATTCAATAGTATTCAATTCAAAAATCATAGAAACATATCGAGAATCACTGATAGAAACACAATCATAAGATGGACACAACATCTATCCTGGGAAACCCTCAAGGGGAAGAAAACCCAACAAAAACTTTCTCTGTATAAGATGTATAAAAGAAAACCCAAAAATTGTTGTTCTCCTCCTTTTGTTCTATCTCTCTCTCTCCTATGCGCTACACAAGTGAGTGAGTTTGCATCCAAATACTAACCACAGCTCCTCTATTTATACTAATTGTCAATTGCCTTTTTGCACTGGACAAGTCAGCCCCAATAAATTATCTGGGCCTACTTCACCTATGAATACTCAAAACAGTATATTATATTATTAATTGGGGTACTAAATACCCGACACAAGAGGAGGATTTACCTCATGACTCTATGATGACCAAATACAATAGTAACACCCCGTCAGAGGAATAATAACATCTTCCTTGGGTTACATTAGTAAAATACATTTAGAATATCCCTTGAAGTTACAATATTTCAACACTTTTGTGAGAAAAAGAGATCTAATCAATACGTCTATGAGCCCACTTATTTCAGTTATTATTATCCTACTCCTTGCAACATTTAGCCACAGATAGTTGGTGTCTCTCTTTGAGTCATGTCATTTCAGATGATCCCCAACAATTCTCTAATGTTGTTGGGAAAATCAAATGGGAAGCTTCTATGATATATTATTATTCTTCCTTGATAAAGAATCACACATGTAATCTTGTGCCTATTCCTAAGGGATGAAAACTAGTTCATTGCTAATGGGTATATATAACCTAATTTGTTGCAAAATTTTTTGTAGATAAAAATAAGGCACATCTAGTGGCCACAAGATTTTCATAGTTTGAATGGATTTATTATTCTAAGACTTTTACCCCAATCTCTAAGATGCATTCTGTTAGCACTCTGTTTACGACAATCAATTTATGGGCCTGACAGGGCTTGAAAAGGGTCCTATTCATTTGAAAATTATGTGAGCGCCCTTCAGATTATTAGAGGCACATTTTCCATGTTTTGAGAACATCAGATAATGAAGAGAGATCAATCTACGGTGGTAGATTCCTCCGGAGGTGAATACTTGCAGCCGCGACAATGATAGAGAAAGGCATCGTAGATCAATGATCCGGGAGCACAAGGAATAAGAGCGATGATAGAGCGTGTTTTTGGACAAAAGACGCGAGAGAATGGTCAAAGTTTGGTATTCAAAGAGTCTGTAAAAACTGGCAAATAATGAAGGGCCAAGGTCAAGGCGAAGCCTGATCGACGGCCTGAAACAGTTTCGCTAAGCAAACATGTTCGATAGAAGGAACTTTCCCAAATCTCCAAACAGGTTAAAGGGAGGAAGTATCTGATGAAAGGGATGAAAGCAGAAGCGGATCTATGGCCCCAGCTAATTTTGCAAGCCAAACTAGTGCGAAGGAAGTCACGATTCCAAATCGCAAAAAGTGGTACCGGCTGCAAAGAATCAACGGTCACGATAAGAGAGGAGGTAGATCTACGACTGTGGATCTTTTTGCGATATGAACTAGCATGGACAACATCAGGATCCTGATTCATGAAGAGGTGATAGGACCCACTTAGATCGACGGTTGCATGGTAAGGTCAATCTAAATCAATGGGTAAGAACATGTTGCAATCTAAAGCTACTCGTTGTATCAAGAGAGGAGAAGTTGGCATCAAAAGTAGAGAAACGTGGACGATAGACGTGAAAGTTTCCCCAAATCGGAGGGCTGAGGAGGCCTCGAGGCTGCAAGTTTCACATCCAACATAGAGCTGAAAGTAGAATAGACGTTCCCACGCATGATCTTCCTCTCGGCAGATTGGCTGATTCCCCCGACGCCATTTGTGATAGGCCTAAGGCAAAGGTCATGTCCAATGACACTAAATTTCCCAGCTCACGGGTCTAGCACGTGGTTCACGTAGAAGAAAGTAGTAGGGAAGCAGTTTGGGTTTTTGAGGTGACAAACTTGGTGTCTACTCGAAGCGAAGAGACAACGCAAACTGAATCCACTCGACGCCACGATTTCTTGTGAACGAAAAGGTTCCCCAAATTGGAGGGCTGAGGAGGCCTCAAGGCTGCAAGTTTCACATCCAGCGTAGAGCTGACAGTAGAAGAGACATTCCCACGCATGATCTTCCTCTCGATAGATTGGATGATTCCCCCAACACCATTTGTGATAGACCTAAGGAAAAGGTCATGTCCAATGACACTAGCTTTCCCGGCTCACATGTCTGGCACGTGGTTCATGTAGAAGAAAGAAGTAGGGAAGCAGGAGGTTCAGGTTTTTGAGGCAACGAAATTGGTGTCTACACGAAGCGAAGAGACGCCACGAACTGAATCTTCTCGATTCCACCATTTCTTGTGAGAGAAAAGGCAAGGAAGGTCAAATCCACATCCTTTAAACCAACTGGACAGCCAAACGTGAAAACACTTAAAATCCTACCCATATCAGATAAGATAATTAAACACTAGAGGAGAAGATCCCCACCCTGGCATCACACATGCTATTGTCATGTCGAGCGGTATTCAAGAGTATAGCCATCTCTAGGCCGTTTCAGCTTTCCCTATATAGCGCCATCTTTTGAAGTTGTTGAGGTATGGAAATTTACAGATGGTGAGAGGTAAAGGTTGAACTACGAGAAGTGTTGAGTTCCTTTGCAGATATCCATGGCTGTGTGGTTTGAGAAGTTAGTTCAACAAGGGGTACTAATGGTTAGCAAACATAAAATTGTGTTTCTTCATCGTCTTGGTTATCCACACTAGGAAATCGCCAACCACCGGGGTATAGATGTTAAACACCTAGATAGTTTCACTTGCTTCCACACATGCATGCCTTTGGATGTGCTATGCATGGATTTTTACATGCCAGCGACATCCCTCCGACACTCCCCGTTGCAGTCATGGACTCTGAAATCCCATCACATAGTGGTGGCTGAGCTATTGGAGGAAATGCTCGCTCTGTGATAGTATAGGTATGAAGCCTTCACCACCGCCCCTATAATCTCCACTTAACAACTTTATCGTGGGTGGGGAAGAGGTCAAGCATGCACCCAGCTACGTAGCCTGCAAGAAAACCCTCCTCTGAGGAGGGAGAGAGTATTACAAGGATGATAAGCTTATTAAGACATTTATCATCATCAAGTGCATGGCCACCTTTTTCCCAGTCCTCTCCTATAACCATGTTACCAGACAAAAGATGGGCTGAGAAAATCATCGGGCATCGAGGCGCGGGTCTTCTTGTTAGCCTTTGAGCAACATGGTCTGAAAGAAGCAGGTTGGTCAAAGGAGGAAGAAAGGTGTGTCTGAAATGGTCTGAGTTAGCACCTGACTGTCAGCAGGCAACATAGGGATCGCTTTCACGTACCAGGATAAAGAAAACTCTGAGATGTAAGTCCGCATTACCACATGCTACAACTCCATGATGTTTATTCACATTTGTAAATCGTGGCAATAGTTCCACTCTCTAGACTGTTAATGTTTGATTGTGACTGGAAACAATCTTAGGTTTGTTTTGGGGAGTAATCTCAGCACTGAAATAGTATAAATACACTCCTGATAGAGGGAGATAGGGGTTGGTTGGGGAAACTTTCAAGGGCTGAGGCTCTCCATTGTAATTAGTCTCTGATTTCCATGTTATGAATAAATTTCCAGATGAAGGATTGTCTTTCAAGGCAGAGATTCTTGTGGCATTGCTTCTTTGCATATGTAATCTCTTTACATGAAATGTTCATCTCGTTTTCATTCCAGATTGTTGATTTCTTTCATGTCTGAAATGAGTGTATAATAGTTTGGAATTCATACATGCTATGCTATGTCTGTTGTTTCAGATATTCATTTAAGTTTTCTTCTAAATTTACGTAGAATTCATCTTGTTGGTGCTCTGCGTGATGGATTGTTCCCTCTTATCTACTAATCACCCGCTACATATCTCCTGATTGCAAGATCGACGACTATCTTGCCTCTGTTTGTAAATTTACACCATTCTTTACCTCCTTCAATATGTTCCCTACCCAGACCTTCGACTCCATTACCTAATGGTTCCTTACTCTCATAATCTCACCTACATCTTACATTAACGCACCCGCCCCTTTCAGGAGTCTGGCCTCCTGACCATTCTTGATCGAATAGGGCCTACGTAAAGTAAACCTGAAAACAAGCGAGAGATCCCTCTTTGACTGAGCACGTCCAGAGGCGCAGTCTAAAGTGTTCTGCTGTTGCCTGGGAGAGAACTCTTTTTCGCCCAACCTATGGGTTCAATCCTGGTGCTAACACATTCCACATGTCTTGTGCTTTCTGTTATTGCTTCTCAACACTAGTCAATTTACCAGATGGATGTGAGAGTTCTTTTCTACATGGGGATTTACAAGAGAAAATATACAAGGAGAACCCTTCTAGTTTTGTGTAGGACTATTCTCTTGTATGAAAGCTTTAACATTCACAGTACGACCTCAAACAAGATCCTCGAGCTTGGTATGAGAATATGGATAGTTTCATTTTACTTCCAGACTCGATCATTCTCATTATGATTCTACTATTTACACTAGAAGACCGGGAACTATATTCTCGATTCTTTTTTTGTATGTGGATGACCTCATTCTCATAGGGAGTTCTTCATCCATGATTCAAAATGTTCAACAAGAATTGATTTCAAATATTTTGATATGATAAATATTGGTCTTTTGCATTACTTTCTTCGTCTATAAGCTCTTCAGTCTTCAAAAGGGATATTTACTTTTCAACATAAGTATTCCCTTGACTTAATTTAGTGCTTTGGCATGGTTGATTAAAAGTCAACACGTACTCCATTCCAGTCAAGTGTTACTTGTTCTACCAATAGGTCTTCACCACGACTCAATTTGTCATTGTATCGATAATTGGTTGGTAGTTTGTTGTATTTGACTCATACACATCTTGACATCTCCTTTGCAATTGGGCCTTTATCTTGGTCCTCTCAAGATCTTCATGAGAGTTACTAGAAGGCACTACCAAGTTTGGCATTAAATATACATGGAAATGTGCTTTGCTTCCTTCTAGTGACTCTCATGAGGATATTGAGAGAACCAAGATACAAGTCAAGTTTGTCATTCAATACATCTTGAGTGCTTCTTAGCTTGAGGGTTTCACTAATTTTGATTGGGCTAGTTTCGTTGATGAGTGGAAGTCCACTTCTGCCTTTGTTTATCGCCTTGGGTCTACTCCTATTGCCTAGTCTTGTAAAAAGAAATCAATAATTGCTTTATCTTCTATAGAAGTTAAGTATTGTGTTGGTTTTTTTTGCTATTCAAGAAGTCATTTGGCTTTGACAACTATTGACATAGTTTGAAATTTTGTAGGATCATCCCACTAGAGAGTGCCATACAAATTTCTGGAAACCCATTTGAGCATCAAAAAGGATAAAGCACATTGAGATTTAGATGCACTTCATTCGACAACTCATATAGGACAACTTCTTCTTAGCTTGGACTACTTTCCTACTAAAGAGAAGGTTGCTGACATCTTTACTAAACCTTTGACATCCCCTCGTTTTTCTTTAGTTACAATTGATGCTTTGAGTGAAGGAAGTTGTCAATGGGGTCTCATCTTGAGTCCTCCTACCTTCACTTTTTGTTTATGATGTATCTTCTCTTTCGGGAAGGATTTTTTCCAATGAGTTATTCTCCTTTTCTACACTTATGAGAGTTTGTACATGGATAACTTACCAGGCCTAGTTTCCATGACCCATATTTGTACGTTGTTTGCTACTCCCTAAGTTTAGCTTATGGGAGGTGTTAGTGTTTGTATTTACAATTTATCTAATTCCTATGCATACAACATGTGTTAGTTGTAATTTGACCCAAGCATTCTCATCCTCTAGCTATTTTTGGCAACTAGATGGGCATTCCCCATTGCTATAAATAAAGACTCTCTTATGTGATTTTCATTCGTTAAGGTCAATAGAGCATTTTTTTTTCTCTTGTAAGAGGTTTTGGCTTTGCATTTCATGGCATTCCTGTGTATATTTTTCACATCTTAAATTTAAGGAAACATGTTAAAATGTTGAAGATCTACAAGCATTTTGTAATTAGCTGATGAGTGGACTAACATTTACATTTTTTGATAGAAGACAATAATGACCATCCTGACTATCTTAGGAAAGGTTTTGCTATCTTCCCAAAAGAAATCATAACATTTAAAAACATTATCATCTTTAATCTCATCTTGTTACAGATTCCAATTCTGTTGTTAATAAAGATTAAATAGCTTTCCTTATCCTGTAATACTTCCATCACCTTGTAAGACTTCCATCACCTCAGACAACTATTCGATGCTCTAAACCATGCATTTTATAAGATATAGACATCACTGGATTGATTGACGTATCAATCAAGCTGTTTATTTAATACTACCAAACTGTAGCATTCAAAGATTCCACTAAGTTTTCCACGTTAACAAATTTCATACAAGCAAAAGTGTAACAGACGCTAGTTTTCAATAGATCCGGCCCATACTAAGATTCTTCAAGTATGACTATGATCCCATACCTTACAACGAATTCGTCGTTTTCAGGAACTCATTGACAAACTCTGGAATCTTATATAAACAATTCTATGCCACATAGAAATATAGGGCAGGAGCAATAATTGACAACGAAAGAATTCTTATTTTATACGCTAAGTTGAAATAGCGTAGGGTTCGGAGGATAGAGAGTCTTAATAATTGGAGTTCCAACTTAATTTCAATGCAAATATTCCAGCAGAAATGGAGAAAAAAAAGGAAAAAAATCCGTGCTGTGGTTGGTTTTGTATTAATCTGGAAGCTCGGGTCATGTCTAAGATTCCTATCCACTGGATCGTACAGTTTAGACAGCCCCACCAACAGAATCTCTCACTGTTTCATTTAATAATTGACAGTGAAAACATATGGAAAGGACAAGCCGGATAGAACCAGGGACCCATGTCAGTTGGATCGTCATACCAGCAGTCGCTAAACAACCTAACAAACGCAGTCTTTGAATGAACGTCAAAATAAGAAACATGAAGCCATACGTAAGGTTAATACTGACCACGGGTTCTTCTCTGCTTTTTTTTCTTTCATTTGGTATCAAGCAGTTGAAAATACGTTCTCAAGCAGTTGAAATTTGAAATGCAATGTGTGTAGGAAAATTGTTGGGCTGTCTACAGATGGAATCATCATTGGCAAAGAGTTTGGTGGAGTTTGGTGTTAGGGCAATTGGAAGTATCACTAAAAATGGATTGATGGCTCTTTTGTTCTTTTAGACTGGTGACAGTACAATTTCCAAATCAGGCCTATCACAAAAAGGTAAATTTTAATAAAGACAATTTCCAAAATTAAACTCCATGTTAAAACACTTGTAACTTAGAATTTTGGACTCACATTTTAATTTGTAATTTTTTTTTGGTTAGTTTTAAATTGAATGTGTATAATAATGATTTAGTAATATATTCATTATATACTAATAAATAATATAATTGTATTTTTAAATATTTTTATTTGTTAGATGGGTGAGATGCATTTTTCTATATAGCCATTTAGTTTTGTGAAGATATTGATTGTTAAACAAAAACTAAACATTAAATTAATTATCAAATAAACATTAAATTGATTAATATAAACATAAAACAAATAATATTAACAATGCAAGGATAGTTCATATTTGATGAATGGATAACCAACCATTCATGGCAAATAACTAGAAGAATGTGAGATAAAAGAAAAAAAAATATTAAAAATAACTCATACTTGATAAATGGATAACATGTAGGTAGGCATGGAGAACCATTCCATAACTATCTCTCAACCATTTGATCTCTATCAACGTGATACAGCCACAATCTATGTGGGTATGCTAGTTGTAGATGTTAAATAACGGTATGTAATGTATACGCTACCCAAAAAAAAAAAAACATTAAAAAAAAGCATGTTAATTTATAAGTAACCAAGTAATTATATAAATTCATTTTTTATTCAAGTCTTCACTAATGGATCCAACTCCTTGAATAATATTACACATATTAGATACAAATAAACTAATAAAAATAAAAAAACTTTGTTAAAGATAAAAAACAAAAATGAAAAATTAATATAAATGGATCATACCTAGTGATCTATCCAGCTCAAAATACAGAATAAAAAACTTTAATAAACAAGATTTTTATCTATATAAACTTAAAAAACTTTAATAAACAAGAGTTTTATCTATATAAACTTTAAACATTTAAGTTCTATATTAAAATATTTAAAAATATTAAATCTAATTTTATATTAAAAATAATATTTATAAATATAAATTACCTTTTTTTATATTTTAAAAATAAAAAACTTTAATCAACAATAATTTAATTTATGTAAACTTTAAACATTTAATCAGTTTTAAATTAAAATTTTCAAATATTTAAAAATATTAAATTTAATTTTATATAAAAAATAATTTTTATAAATATAAATATAAACTACTTTTTTCTATGAATATAAAAATATTAAAAAAAAAAACATTTTTCATATTAATATAAAAATCATTTTAATTATAGAACACTGTACCAATTTGGAATAACTGTAAAGATATCCAAAACGAAGTTTATCAGTTTCATAATTATAAGAAAATGTAAGAGTAACGGTAAACATATCCAAAACGAAGTTTATCATTTTCATAATTATAAGAAAATGTAAATAATTTGGTTCATTGACTTAGGTGAGATATCGTTAGAAAGTTAGTGGAAAATTACAAATGAAGCAATGCATTTAAAGTAAACTGATTGAAATGTTTAACCACATTAAACCAACACCATCAAATCCAACACATCCACATTAAAGAAAGGATTAAAATATAGTGGAAATTTTTAAATTTATCAATTCCATGAAGTGGAAAACACATTTGACCACGACGTAGTATCAAATTCGTTAAATTACTAAATTGGTTAAATAGCGGACGATTTTCTCCTTGTTTTTTGTTGATCTAGTTTTTGGCAATGAGTTTTTAACAAATTTTTAAAAACAGTAAAAATATTTTTAGATTTTACAGAGTGTTGGTATTGAGGTTTTAGTGTCAGATGTTGAGGATTTTTATATCAAGTGATTTTATTTTTGCCTTTAAAATCGTTCAACAAACAACAGAAATTACAAATTGTATATGTTAAATCAAGAAATTACTAAGCTTAAAATCGCTCAACAAACAACAGAAAGACAAAATCATCCCTCCATAAAAAAAAATGAATATATGCTTAGCACTGAGGACAGGGTACTGTACATGCCATAGGTTACCTGAGTTTACCACAAGAGGACCATCACACAGACCTGCGGCGTCCAATAAATAGAATGCATCCCCTCCCCTCCAATAGCACAGAATCTTTCCTTCATCCTCTTGTTAGGCCGTGCTCCTTTCCTTTCCCTTCCCTATTAGGAAATAGGGAAAATGGCTGGACAATTTGCCACATCTCTTCCTGCCCCCAGCAAATGCCTGCTGATTTATTTGTTACTGCTTTCTATATTGAGTTTGATGCAATGCAGGGATTTATCCACGTCTTCAAAGCATAAGCATGAACCTCTTATTGGATTGAGAATAGAGCTGGTGCATAGAGATTCGCTGCTCTCTCCAATGTCTCCAGGCAATATTACATCCTCTGAGCGCTTGAAACGAGCAGTCCAACGCAGTAAAGACAGGCTTGAAAAACTGCAGATGTCTGTAGTTCCAAGAACTGATGAATTGGCTAATCAAGAAATTGTTTCTCTAGTGAATGCAGGAACTGGAGAATTTCTGATGAAGATAGCAATTGGCAATCCATCTCTATCCTATTATGGAATTCTGGACACTGGCAGCGACCTCACATGGACGCAGTGCAAGCCTTGCAGTGATTGTTATTCACAGCCAACTCCAATCTATGATCCTTCCAAGTCCTCCACGTACAGTACTGTTTCTTGCTCAAGCTCTATGTGCCAGGCGCTTCCAGTTTCTGCTTGCTCTAGTTCAAAGTGCGCATACTTGTATACTTATGGTGACTACTCCTCCACCATGGGGATTCTTGCATATGAAACCTTTACCCTTTCTTCTCAGTCAGTTCCCCATACTGCGTTTGGCTGTGGTAAGGACAATGAAGGCAGTGGCTTCAACCAAGGTGCTGGGTTGGTAGGGTTCGGACGCGGACCCTTATCTTTCATTTCACAGATTGGCTCATCTGTGGGTAATAAATTTTCGTATTGTCTTATGTCTGTCTCTGATTCTTCTTCCAAAACAAGCCCTTTGCTTATAGGTGAGTCTGCTAGCTTGAGTGCCAAGACTTTCAGCTCCACTCCTCTCATGCAAAGCAGCGTTCAGCCAACTTTCTATTATCTTTCGTTGGAGGGAATTAGCTTTGGAGGCAAATTATTGAATATCCCTGCTGGTACTTTTGATCTTCAATCCGATGGCACTGGTGGAGTTATCATAGACTCTGGAACAACTGTTACATATCTAGAACAGGCAGGCTATGATCTTGTAAAAAAAGCTGTGATTTCAGCCATTAAACTCCCGCAGGTTGACGGGTCTAACATCGGACTGGACCTCTGTTATAGCAAGCCATCTTCAACAACAAACTTCCCCACCATGATTTTCCACTTCAAGGGAGCAGATTACTATTTGCCTAAGGAGAACTACATATACGTTGACAGCAGTGGCGTAATCTGCCTTGCAATGTTACCGAGCTCTGGCATGTCCATATTTGGTAATATGCAACAGCAGAACTACCAAATACTGTATGACAACGGGAAAAATAGGCTCTCCTTTGCGCGTACAGTTTGCGATTCCTTGTAAGCAAGCATATGCACTTGGGTTTTCTTAGTATATGTTGTACACATATTTTCTTTTCAGTTAGTGTCTCTACAACTGTGTGTTTTAGGTGGATAGGCACTGTGTTTTAGGTAGATAGACATTTACATATAATTTCAAATTTATTTTCTTGTTTGAACAAATCAACAAGATTAATCTAAATGTAACAAGTGTATAGTAGGATTCATTTCATGGTGGGTATGGTATATATACAAAAATATTTATGTGGATATGCATTTAGATATTATTTCATATTTATTGCATTGTTTGAATTGATCAACAAGATTAATTTAAATGTAACAAGTGTACAGCATGGATTCATTTCATGGTGGTAGTATGTTGTTATGCCTAAATGCATCTTGATTAAGATTTAAATAAGTTTCAGTTAAAGGTGGTTAAAGAAAAAGCTAACAATTTTTTTTTGTTTTTTGGTTTACTAAATAGTATTTGTTTTGCGGTTATATTAACTTTAACACTCTCATATGAATAATGGATATAAAATTAGATATTTAAGTGGATAGACGTTTTTATTTGAGATTTGGGGTGGACTCAAGCATAAGCTTTTTCATCTTTGGATGAGGAGATGAGACAAGTGTGATGTAGAGATTGATTCTATGGCATAGTTCAAAATTCGAAATAAACAATTATAAAAAAAAAAAAGATAAAAAATAACTGGTGGTTAGCTGATGAATGGATAACTGGTAGCAATGCATGGTTAGCTGATGAATGGATAACTGGTAGCAATGCATGGATAAATCATAGCTGATGAAAACTAGAAGAATGTGAGATAAAAGAAGAAGAATATATAAAAAATAACTTATAGTTGATAAATGGATAAAAAGAAGAATGTCCATGATAACATCTAGCTAGGCATGGATAACTCCGAGCTAACCAATTTAAGAATACGAGGAATAAAAAAATATTTTCAAACAAGTGTTCCTTTTCAAAACTATCTATCAACCATTGGATCACTTTTCAAAACTATTTCTCAACAATTTAATCCATAATTATGCTAGTTTAGCTTTTGTTTAACAATTAGTTATCTATACTTACAAACCATTTTACTTGTAACCTTACTCATTATAATTATAGTTAATCTGCCTTGCCTTTTATCATTGAGCGAACTGATTCTGTAAGCTATACGTTTAAAAAGTGAACCGTAAGTTATTCATCTGTGCTAATTTATCTATTCAAAATGCGACCAGGAACATAATGTGCTCATTCTGAAGAGATGTCGTATTTATGATCAGGTGTATCAAAATTTTGAAGTCACCTTTCTTGCATAGAGATGCTGAAATCAAAAAAACTTATTACCAAAATCTGTATGAGAGATGATGGAACCAAACAGAAAATATACTTGATGGTAAAACCATTGAAAATAACTACTTGTAATCAATAAAAAAAATCGAACTTTTCCTCAAACTTTGGAAATATAATTTATAAATATATTAATATCAAAACTTTTGTAGTAACCTATCCAAATAAAAAACATATTTTCCTCAAACTTTGAAAATATAATTTATGAATATATTAATATCAAAACTTTTGAAGTAACCTATCCAATAGGCCTCCATCATCTTTTAAGAGATGATGAAACTAAAAACATATTATTTTATTGTTTATGATAAAACAATAATATATATAATCCATTTAGCCCACTTCCCCAAATCTTGGGAAAAAAATAAGAAAATCATACTATTTTATTCTCGCACCACTTATTCCACAACTCTATTTATTCGTCCATTTAAATTGAGACTTACCAACCCAATAGGCATCTCGATAGGAGAACAATATTCAACATGCAACAGAATAATAAATGATGTGGCGACTGCACTGTGGGTCGTAGATCCAATGACACACAGAAGCATTTATTACTATGCTACATGAAAAATATTTGTGGCGGCTGCACTGTGGGTCATAGATCCAATGACACACAGAAGCATTTATTACTATGCTACATGTAAAATATTTTTTGCCATCTCGATCTTGGTGCAAAAGATTAATGGATATAGTAGAAATTCACATAAAATGCTATGGTTCAGTTTACAACAATCTTGTTGTGAAAACATATTTGAGTGGCTATGCGCATGGAGAAGATTCTATTTCTAACATTAAGATGGATAGTTGCTAACTCTTTTCTAAATTATCATTAATAACTCTAATATGTGAAAGTAAAATTTATTTATGTTATAAATTTTTCATTACCTAGGCATATAAGTGAGCATGAGGATTTTAACTTTGTTGGTAGAGTGTGATTGATGTATTTATGCATTTTTAATAACCATTAATATCTTACAATATATTAATCTATTTCAGAACAAAGTTGAGCTAATCCTTTTGAATTCAAATTAAGTAATGACAATTCTTCATTATATTAAACTTAAGATGCATAACTAGTGTTACACCTTTATTGATCCTATTCATATATGTTCCAATCCTTTCGAGCTAGTTCATAATCTCTTTAGCCCAACTTAATCCATTATGATCTAGGTTTGTGTGAGAACGAAATGCAAGAATACTTATATAGCAAAGTACACAGATATATATTGCAAAGAACATTGTGATATGGTAAACTCAAACTATGTAACTTAATGAAATAAAATATGCTGTAAAAATGCAAAATATAAAATAACTAGAATAGTGGTAGCTAATCTCTGAGAAAAGATGTAGTGGATATGCTTATATGTCAAAAGTTGAGTTTCAATAAGGACAAAAGGGAAATTTAACATAAAGCATCAATGAGAAAACCCTAAACATAAAAAACCATGATCCCATAAGATGAAATGCTAAAAGGTGTGTGGGTCTCGTTGTGGTTAGTTGATACATCAACTTCTCAAGGGAATAACTTTTGCATACAATTTCGGTTTGGGATGCTTGGTATCCTGTTTGAAGGATGTGTCCATGAAGTAAACATTTCGAACAATCATCATGTGACTGTTGTGCCAAAAAAACACAGTTCAAGGCATCAAAACGGCCTCAAAAGATCATGACCCAAAAAAATGTAAAAATGTTGCCAAGATGAAAAACAATGTTTTGAGCTAGTGGAATAGGTGTGTGGCAACCAATGCGCTCTTAGATTAATCCTCCCCCCTTAGGAAGAAATGACCTCCATTTCCTTGAGTTCCCCCGTCAAATGGGGAAATTGTTGCTAAACTTAACGCTTTGTGAGGCACTTGCCTTAGCGCAGGAGTTGCCCTACTTTAACAGCCCAATGGAGTTGGAATTTCTATTGATGAGTGCCTTTAAATTGTGTGTCCATTATTCAATCAGTAGCAGCACGTTCCATGCATTTAAGGTTGATTTATGTAGGTGTTAGTTGTTCTTCCACCTCCAATTTTTCTAATAGTGGTGGAAAATATGGTCAAAAGACGTCCACGTTAAATACTGGGTGCAAGCCAAGGAAGCGACGAATAATTAATTCAAAACCATTATCACCCATAGCCTTGGTGATGGTATAAGTCCTATAGTGAAGTGAACAAATCTTTTAATGGGGTCACGTAAGGCTCTTTTTCTGCAAATGAAACGAAACAATGTCTCCCACATGAAAATTTTGTGGAACCTTGTGTTGATCATGGCGTTACTTGTACTTGGCAATATATTTATATAGGATATCATGGAACTATGGGTGGATGTGTTGAATCCATTCAATTAATTTCATGTATTTGTTAGTGGTCCCTTGGACAAAGTTGAGGGACCCTTTAGATTCAATCATAGATGTAAAAACTCGCTCAAGTTTTTGAAAAAATAAATTTGTGTGTGTATGTCACATCTAACAATGTGTAGGCCTGAGCCTTCCACGAGAAAGGCCACACAAGATAGGAAAAGGATGAGTTAAGAAATGTGTACGCATTTTTGTTAAACAAAATGTGTACATGATATAAAGATAAAAAACAAGCACATGTTCTATGTGAACAAAACATGTATGTGTTCTATGTGAAGAAAACATGTATGCATTCTATGTGAAGAAATCATGTACATGTTATGGCCTCAAAACATCTACTAGCATTAAATATGGTCGTTCCATAGCTAAGGGAAAAATTACAGTTTTAATACTAAGAAACACATACCCCCCTAACTCCTACCCACTAATAAANCAACCCCCTACCCCTAATCACCCACACCCCCTCTCCAACTCCCCAACACCCTCCCAACCCCCTAACACGGCCCCTGACCCCCTAATACCCGCTCTCCAACTCCCTAAGATCCCATACCCCTAATAACCCACTATCTCCACCTACCCCTTTCTCTTTCCCCCAATCCCCTAACACACCCCTCCCTACAATCTCTCTCTCGACCCTTTCCTCCTCTCCCTAACCCTTACTAACCCTCTCTCTAACTATATTTCTCCCCTACTCAACTTACCCCAATTTATTAAAACCCCCTTATGTATCTACCTCTAACGCCTAACAACCACCCCTCTCTATCTCTAACCACTTACCACCCACCAATCTTTGTCTCTCTCTAACTGATTAATACCCCCCGTCTCTCTACCTCTAACCCTTTACCACCCCCGAATTATTTTTAATGTTATCATCATCAAGACAAATAATGTAATTGTAGTGTTAAACATCACACACTCATTTTAGCACTATAAAATTAATGCTCATGTTTGTGATGAAAAATGCATACACATTATGTTTACCTATAGTCCTACCCCCCAAAACCCCCTAATGCACCCACTCTCCAACTCCCAAGAATGACCCCCAACCCGCTAACACCCCCCAACCCATGAACACCCCCTCCCCAACCCTCTAATAGCCCCTCTCCAACTCCCTAACACTACCCAAAACCCCCTAATACCCCTCTACCCATAATCACCCAGACCCTCCCTCTTTTCCCC